>LUCH01005630.1:12269-39067 GCA_013368495.1 Paragonimus heterotremus | reverse complement strand
AGTTACAACGCAGACACGAAACATGAAGACCCTGACTGCTTCACTGAGCAAAGTGGGTAGGTGTCGCCTACCTGGATGGGGTCCTCGTGATCACTCAAATCACTGGTTAGAGACGCTATCCGAGATGGCGGTGTGCCGTAATCAATGGCCTGCCTGCATCCACACCATTTCTAGTTCTTCCAGTTAGTCTTATTTTATTAATGTTCAAAGCAATTTTCTACCAGTCGGTTTAGGGTACCGGGTAATTGCAACGTCACAGATCAGCGCGAAACAGATAACTGCGCGGTCGCTAACTCCCAGAGAAGCATCGATCCCAATAGCGTCTACCATGTACGGATCAGTAACGAGGAGTAAGTCCAGATGAGGTGAGTCGTATACCTCTTTGTAGCGAGTATATTGTTGTACATGTTCCGTCAGGCCGACCTCCAAAGTGAGACTGCAGAACTCCGTAGCCCCTACACCAAAAGCCACTCGGCTGATGAAGTTAATCCTTGGGAAGTCGAAATATCCTGTTATTGATACTCTACTGCTTTTGAGTGCAACTGCCCGGCTAATGGCTGTGCATAGGATATAGAACCATTCTGTTGAGACCGAAGGCGGTTTGTACATTGTGTTAATGGTCAAGTTAACTGAGCAAGAGATAACCAAGTGTCTGCTTGGAAAACCCGAATTCTGGCAGTGTTCTTCTGGTCAGGTTAACCATTTTCAGTAATTCAGTGATTGATAAATAGATGCGAAGCTGGCAGCCCATGTTCTCCGGGTCGATTCAGTTTTTGTCCGATTTCATACAGGTGTCGGTTATCCTGAAAATTAATAACAGAAAAACTGATGTTGTACTGCTCCAGGGGATCCCACTGTCAGTGATTCAGTAAATGATACGCAAACACGAGGCCTACAGTTCAAGTTCCCCTGGTCAGTACGGTTCTTCTTCAAGTAGTATGCAAACGTCGGCTTCTCCAAAATGGAGTTATAGAGAAACCAATGTAACACCGCTCTAGATACAATTTGAATGTACGGGTAGAGAACGATATAATTCCTGAGATGGGGCGAACAACGTAGCTTATCTTAGTGATCACCTTGGTTGAGAAACTACGAGTCTAACGACGCTTTGAATTTTAACCCAGTGGTGACATTGATAACAACCGGGGATAATATATACCAGTGGTCCATCACTCTGTGAGAGAGGAAATTCTACCTAACAAGAAGCCAAAGTTTTAACTTGTATAGGTTCTTCTCGTGGCCTCGCAAACGGTTTTGGTCAGCAAAATTGAAGAAGGGAAAAGGAGAAAGAGAGAAAAAGTAAGTAGATGGGGTCAGGCCGCTTCGAAGTCTTCGGTACTCGGGTGGGTAAAGATCAAGAATTTTCGGCCAAGACTCGTAGAAAGTTTCGAAAACCTAATACTGTTTCCGTAGCGGCTCGAGGAACACGTCTCAGGTTAGTAAATATAACTGAGTTAACATACTGAAATTAGGTTTGGACATAGACCCCATAACATATTTGCGAAGCTTTTCTTCTCCATTTGGGGGATATTCGTTTTGTCCTGCTTAATACATCATAACTCTTGTCAGTTGCCCATTCATAATGATAGCAGAAAGTTAGTTTAGATAGCCAGACATCTTTCTTCAGGTCCAGTTTGGCCACCACTACGGCTTTTTAAGTGGTTTACGTAGTGGACATGTTTCCAGAATCCCTACCAAGAAACATGTAAGGAGACTTGCCATTGTCGGTGAGATACTACTGCCGCGACCGCTACTTGACGACAACAAGGACAGCCTATAGAACGCCGGCATCGTGGGAGTTGCGAACTGTAATGTCATCTGCACGCAGCAAGGAGGTTTTGGAGATTACTTCTGGAAGGTCGTTGATCGATTAGAAACAGCAAGGGTCCAAAGACAGAGCTTTAAGGCACACCTTCTGAAATGGGTACAGGAAAGATGGGAGGAGATCGCTCGACCACTCAGAAACAAAATTATCCAGCAGAGAATCTCATTCTGAACGCCGTATTTTTTTTACCTTATCTATGTGTGAACGGTGAGACACTCGGTCAAACGCTTAACCTTAAAAAAGCTGATGCAGACCGAAGTTTGAGGTGTTGTGTGTTAACTCAATCCTCATTCGGAATGTCTTCTACATGGGCAGAAAGTTCTGTGAAATGACGTTAGCCTATATCACATGGCAAATATGGAGTTTCTCGTGGTGTTCACCGCGTTTACTCGAGGACCACATGCACTGCTTAGGAAGGTTATGAATAAGTTACAAGTTTGCGCGTTTCTCCCTTTTTGATGACTCCTAACATACTTCATAATAGTGCGAAGTGTAGGCAAGGCTGGTGGAAAGAGAAGTTTGTAATTTGTGAAAAAATACATCGTAGGATTAGACCATATTAGGTTATAATGAAGTGCAGCATATAGTTCAAAGAGTGCAAAAGAATTGCTATATTATTGTACTCCATACACACTCCCTTTACAACCGTATTCGTATGATTGATCTTATGTGTACCATGTGTTTTACTACGCCCATATTCCCTGACCATGTGACTATATATGAAGTCCTGTGAAATGGCCTCGTTATCTGGTACCGAGGACGAATATAGTGCACACAAAAACGCTTGAAATCGGTGCACTACAGCAGTAAGAACAGACCGTCGCAATCACCATCTCAATATCACGGAAGCCACTGTTAAATGTTCCAAGTGGTTCTACGGATGCGTCGCGTCCGTCACGAAACCTCGATAAGCCGTATCATCACTAATGGGTACATCTGGTTTGGCAGCTAGTAATCAAGAGACTGTCGATATACTCCGCTCTAAACATGTAACCGCTCGCGGTAACCTAAACAGTGCGGGACCACTAGCAGGCTTGAACCAAGCCACCGTCGTCGAAATCTCCGCTGATTTTTCCGGGCCTAATGTCGGGGTTAAGTTTCTCAGACTGAAGCCTGAGAAGTCGCTAAATCTCGACAGCCTACCGCACATTCTATTTAAGGAATGTGCTGCGACATTAGCTGATATATTTTTGGCGTTGTTTCGACACACATGCATCTCAGGTACCCTTCCCAATCCTTCGATGCCAGGTGTTTATCTCGCTTACCTGCAAAGACGGTGACAGAATCGATGCAAGTAACTATCGTCCAGTAGCACTGCACCCATGTGTCTGCAAGGTAACGGAAAGCAGAGTGCGTGATAGCACCAGTACAGGACTGCAACCCACCAAACTGCTAACGAATCGTCACGGATTACGACAAGGATATTCTTGCACCACTAACTTACTGATGGCACTAGACTCCTGGACTACAGCTCTAGAAGAGCGTCACCTAGTAGATGTTGTTTTTCTAGACTTTACTGAGATTTTTGGTAGAGTAAGTCGCCGTGTTCTACTTGGTAAGCCGCCAGCTATGAGTCATGATAGCCATCTGTGCAAGTGGATCCAACATAACTTATTAAGCAGGAGGTATTCTGTGCAGATCAACGACGAGCTGTCAGCCGTCTGCCACAAGTGTCCCGCAAGGATCAGTAATGATACCTCTGTTCTTATTATTTGTGAACGACTTACTAGCTGTGAGCCAAGTCTGCTGTTCATGTATATGGACGATACTGAAGGGTCGCATACACTATGCTCCTACAACGGAATCTCGACAGAGTGCATCGGTGGTCGGTAGAAAACAGTCTTTCAGGCTACGTAAGTAAGTTGAAAATCATGCATATGAGGGGTGAGGATGCATAAAAATGTGCTCGATTCGTGGGCAACTATTTAGTGTCGTTCCACAAGTAAAATACATCGGGACTCTACACTTGGCAAACATTTATCCTAGCGCCAATACGCTGGCACTGGCAAAGAAAGCTAACGACAGGTTGGCAGTGCTTAGTAGATGGCTTGGGAACTTTCCAGTATAATGTTTTGCATTTTTGATACTCTAGTGAGGCTTCTGTTGGGAGCAAACATACACACATGCACTTTACACCTGAAAAAGACAGCCACCCTTGAAGTTATGTAACGACGTGCAGTAAAAAGGGTTGTAGGTTTCTACCCGTGCTCTTATACAGACCAACTGGAGCTCCTGAACCACCTCTAATTAACTTACAGACGGCTGAGCGGAGACATGATCCTCACCTTTAAAATCTTGACCATAAAGAATCACCACAGCTGGCGGGACCACCAACTTAACGGGACACAAGTTCAAGCTAGAAATAACACGTGGTCACTTACTCCAAAAGCAACAGTTTTGTTATCTCAGTTTGCTCTACTTAGAGTGCCTTACGGCGGAGGTCGCAAGGGTTATTACTTTCGAGACGTTCCAGAAGCGTCTTTATGAATGGCTCTTACCGAGATGGTCACTACGGACTGTGTACTCCCATTAGAACGCCCAGCTTTCGAAGCGTATGAGGTGCACGCTATTCCCAGAATGTATATGTGCGTTACCCTTCTGACCGTCTTTGTATGCATGCTTCTCGCCTGGCACCGCCCGATTACTCTGCGCCAATTAATCACGGACACTACACTCGTTCACGACAATTTCTTCTTCCAATTACTGTGATCAACCATGCCCCGTGTTCCAGGCATTCTTATTCAGTTCACTTCAGTTCAGTTCAGTTCACAGGACGTGGCGGCTAGCAGCCTGGTAGTCCAATTTCTTGCGCTGGTAAGCGACAGCTTCCCGCGCTTCGATTGTTACTCTTTTCCTCCATGCGCCGTCGGAGATAGATGTGTTCACAGTACTGTACCACACAACACTGTGATGCTTCACAGTTACGGTACTCGTATGCTGATTGTCATCTTCGACACGCATCTATACAGCACACGTTCATCCTTTCGGCAGTCCACGTGACCAACATTTGTTTTCCCTTAAGGACAAGCGGCTAACAAACCGAAATTACCGGAGGATCGGAAACTAACAAAAACACAAACCCATACCGAAACCGCTTGAGGAGCGACATCCTTATGCGTCTACAAGGAACCAGTGAGGCCAGCGGGCCCTCGAATAGGTTAGTCCGTATGAGAGTCGACCTCTAGTGGGCACATTCCTATTGGTCCGGTTGGTTTGTGTGAACAATCGTTGTGACTGGAGCTTCCAGTTGCCCGGTTTCTACTAGTCAGTCTCGTTTTTAGCTGTCATCATTTGCCCCCATTTCTACACAACTGAATCTGAGACTTTGAAACAAACCACTTTAAATCAGACTGTTGGTCCACGACACTTGTCCTCGTAATCTTGCTTTAACAGAAACCTGGCTTTCCACAGATGTCAGTGACAACAAACTGCATGTTTCTGGATACTCATTGTACCGAACAGACTCCTCCCGTGGACGCATGAGGTGGCATCTTGTTTTCTTAAGCCAGAAGCCGTCAGAACCAACTGTCCTAGGGGAATTTACTGTCCTAGAGAAGTGTAGCAGACGGTGATTTAAACTCCAGTTCCATAGTCGTGACACGCTCCTTGTCGGTGTTATTTACCGATCACCATCGTTCAGCGCATCGAACGACGAAACCATTCTTGCCGCCCTAGATTATCTCCTGTCTACACAGCGCTTCTCCCATCTTCTCATTATGGGTGACTTCAACGCACCCGAACTCAACTATATAGCTGCCTCTGCTGAGGACTGGCTGCAGATTATCGAAATGTTGACCGATGAGAAAGCCTGGACACAACATGTCGAGCTACATACACGGTGCCGTCAAAGACAGACACCCTCATTGCTCAATCTGGTTATTAGAAGTGGAGCTCATTTGGTAGACAGAGAGGTCATCAACCCACCGTTGGGACATTGTAATCACATGCTACTTGCTTTCGATTTTATCAGCTACTGGTTCCAAAATGTCGTAAGAAACCTCCTTCAGAAATTTATAGAGGACTGACTTCGACTCACTGAGAACATTTTTAAATGCACTCAAACGTGTGTTTAATTAAGTGAACAAGAACTATCTTTCTTTAAAGTTGCCATTCACGAAGCTGATGAGGCATTTGTTCCTGGCATAATATGGAAGTCCTCACCTCACTCACCGCGTCCGCTGAACATACGTCATTTTCTTGGGTAACGCTCTCGCCTATTCTCTGAGCAGAAACTAATGGTAAAGCCGGAGGACCTAGAAGCCTTTCGCTCGGTACGAAACAGATGCGGGCGGGTCATCCGTCAACATACCAAACGGGCACAGACAAAAATGCTACCAGTGGCTCGGGAGAATAAAAAATTTATCTTCAAGTACTTGCGTAGCCAGATAATAACCAGGCCCTCAGTGCTTTCTCTGGGGCCTCCTGATGGGGAAACCTCACCCAACTCTCAGGTGGTTGCTGGGATTTTCAGAGAATACTATTCAACAATCTACAATGTGGTTCCGGCAAGCTGACATCTGATTCTCCCAGGGAGAAATGTCCAATACCTACTTCTAACAGCTGAATTCCCTGTGCTTGACGTTCAGGATCAATTGCTCACGATGAACCCTTATAGTGCAATGGGACCAGAGGGGATCCATCCTCGGATCCTGAAATTAGCGACCCTTGGTTTGGCGGGGCCCCTGCATAGTCTATTCAAACAAACACTTCGGGCCAGCACTTTTCCGGAGGTATAAAGAGAGGCCATTGTCACGCCTAAATTTAAGGTGAGTGATCGTCACTCCTCTGCTAGTTATCGGCCGATGAGTCTCACCAGCATCCCTTGCAAGGCAGTGGAGTGCCTGTCGAAACGCGCCATCCCTAAGCATTACTTCTTGAATAATCTTTTCTCGTCTACCCATCATGGCTTTCTCCCCGACCGGTCCTGCATAACCAATATGCTTATCTTCATTAACAGCCTGACAGACGCCAAAGACAGTGGTCTTATCTCCGATGCTATCTTCTTCGACTTTGCCAACACCTATGATCGTGTCCTACACTGTCCTTTTGTGCATAAACTAGAGGTCTATGGGATCCAAAGAGAGGTTCTTCGTTGGATTACATCCTTTCTTAATAACATGGCGTTTAGGGTAAAAACCGGGCTGGACCTTTTTTCTCCTTCTCCGATCTCCACTGGTGCTCCTCAATGATCCGTGCCCGATCCGTTTTGTTTCTACTATACATCAATGACCTTCCCGACCATATTTCTAGTAATATCTTCCTTTATGCTGATGATTTAAAAATCCGAAGTGCTTCTGATCGCAGTGCATTGTTGAGTAGCAGCGACCGTATTAAGGGCTGGCCAGGAGACTGCAGTCTTCCTCTAAACGACAGTAAGTGTGCACATATGTCGCCCGGAGGAGTCTCGGGGAACTTACCACCGATACATGGGGCACAGAGTGTAACAAATGTCACGAAATTTGACTTTAGAAAGGACCTAAGGATTTTGCTGTCGACTGGCTCATCTTTTCTTTATCACCACCAGATGGCCGCCAAAAAGGGATTTGAGACTTGGGATGATAAAACGGGCTTTTCACTGAATAGACGGGCATGCTCTTCAATTGCTACATGAGGTCTACATAAGACCATCGCTTGAGTTTGCAAATCACGTCCTATACACCGGCTTGAGGAAGGACATACTCGCCATGGAGCACGTCCAGCGAGTAGCCACCAAAATTGCCACTGTCTTGCGGCATTTCTCTCACGAGTCTCGTCTGAAAATTCTTGTTCTTTATCCACTTGAATTTCGAAGGCTCCGCGGCGACTTAATCTTTACGCACATTTTCTTCAGCACGGGACTCGTGCACCAGTTCTTTACCACAGTAGTTGATGACAGTCGAAGGGGTCACGACATAAAGCTCTACAGGCCTCGACCACGGGCCTTTCTTAGGCAACAGTCCTTCCCTTACAGAGTGGTCAACCACTGGACCGACCATTTATTGCGGGTTGTTAGCTGTTCTTCTGGGGACCGCTTCGAAGAGTTATTATATTCTCAATTACTTAAATTGTTGGATTAGTATTTTACTCTGTTCTCGGTATTCTCTGTCACCTCCAAGAGCGGTGCTACACCCTGTTTTCAGTGACTGCCTTTTAAGTCGGCAGAAAACCGCTGATATCGAAAGGGACAAGCTAACTGGATCCGGGTGACTTGGGCCTCCAACCTCGAACCCGTGAACAAATCGCTGTAGATGCTAAAATCCAAAGCACACATGGGACACTTGACTCGGAAATTCCCCCTTGTCGCGTCTTTGGTCACATGGATAAGGTGGTTAGGATCGCAGGGGATTTAATTGACATAAGATATGCACCCATACCTAACGATGTTCAGCCATACTTGCTATCGCCTAAGTCCCAACATCCACACTCGTCAGTGCCTATCTGTACGTACTGACGCATCCATGCAATACTGTGGATCCGCTACTGCCAACATTCTCTGCAAGGCAGCGCGTATGGCACGTCTGCATTCGTATAGGCTTGCCCACATGGAGTCGCTGATCCAGTTTCATGCCTAGCCCCAAACAGCTCATGTTCAACGTAACTGTTTCACGACAGTGAACCAGGGGTTCCCAATATGTTTTTCTTAGATGTGAATGGACAATCACTAGATGAGTTTGATGCTCACAGGCTAGAGGTCGAGTATAGTGAAATAGCCCGAGAACGTTGGTGGATGTGGATGCACCTTATTACATAAGCATGAGAGGGTAATAAAAATGGAAGTATATATAGACTTACGCATTTGTATATGTACATAGGTATATAGGTATAAATGCGACAACTCTTGTGCTCGGCGGAAGCAACCTTCCGCAGGTTATACACTGTCTCCATGAAAGAATGGGAAGCTGGCTAATCATACTCTGTAACCCATCCCGTTTTGTATGGACTGCTTCTATTGCATTTTTTGGAGGTATGATTGTGTGTACACTAGCCAACCCATTTCACTCCTCCTAAATATCCTGGGCTGCAGGAGTCGTGTAGGAGTGGTGCCTGATTAACCGGTTTCGCTATTTACAACCGCTGACGTGGATCACACGAACAGAAGCGTAGTGGTTACTTCAGAGGAAGCTGGGCAATCGTTTTATAATCACCACATCCTGGCCACAGTATCATTTTTTCTAGGGGTAGCATATTTGTAACATTAGCAGAAGTTAGCAGCATCGGTTTGCAGCCCTGAGCAGATGCCGTGTATCCGTGCGGGGGATCGGTCCTTAAGGGATAGCTGCAGAAAGTAAAGGGAAGGATGAATGAGAGCAGTCGCTGAGTAATGGGTGAGCAAAGGTAAACATAAGCTAAAAATAAACAGGAAAAAATGATGCTAGTGCTTGTGTGAATCCTGTTTCCAATTCGCTCTAACTGACTCTTTACAACTACAGTTAGACGAACACTCAGGTTTCACCCACCGCTTGTTTACTAGCCCGATTACGCACACATTTACGCATGCAAACATCTTACCACGTGCTGACTTGTAAGGGCATACCCACTCCTTCGAGAACGCATGACAAATTGTACACTGATTCACAGATATGCATTCAAACAGGTAGCAAACTACATTCGCATTTTAAGCAAACAGGCTACGATAATTCAAAGATGATTTCATACCGCGGAATAAACTGTTCCATTCCTGATCCAGTTTTCTGTTAAATAATTCGACCTGCTCAGAACCTGCTGAAAGTTCGACAGTCCTCCCCCAACGAACACTTTGAATGACCTGTCTGACAAAAAGTCTCTAACCCACTTGAGGAGTTCGGGCGCTATGCTATAGTATTTGAGCATTTCCAAGGGCAGTCGGTGATTGACCCAGTCAAACGCTTTTTATAAGTCGAGGTGGCAAACTCCCACAAAGCCATGCTGGTTTGCATTTAGGAGGTTGTTACCAGACAGTAAGCAAACCAGGCAATCTCTTGAATACTTTCAACAGGAGGCATTTCAGGCTAATGGGGTGGTAGTTTGTGGCTTTCTCTTTTGCGTCCCCTTTGAGAACAACCGCCACAACGGATACTTTTCAGTCTCAATAATAATAACAATAATAATAATAATGGTGTATTTCTCAACGCATATATTTGGGAAACACGTTTAGTTAAGCATGATCGGTATACATATTGTAACGAGGAACGCATAACACACAAAATTGTTCATTATGCAGTACACCAATCGTGGCTATAAAGTAGCAAAACGGAAGTAATACGAGAGGAAAATTCCAATTTGTGAAGAAGCATTTGGCTCACTTGTTTTTATAACGATAGTTCTCAAAATTTTTAATGTTCGGTAATAAATGGTGAGTTGTCACTTCAATTCTCGCTTCGTAAGGTTAACACTGGCCTTGTGGTCAAGGTCATGACGGCTAAAGGATTTTTCAGGATGGAGAAAATGAACAGTCGGGGAATTTTGCCATTATTTGATGTAGACGGTTCCGGAAAGGTATGTAGAACCTTTACAAGATGGAGGAAGATAGGAGGACCCCAATTTCTGCCGAGAAATGGACAATCTTTTGGACTGGACTTCGTTACCTCCGCTAAACCGTCGTAATTTCACAGACCTCGCGAATTGTCCAACCAGTAGGGGATTTCGATTGTCTGGACGTTGTGGAATGTTGTCTTGCGTTAGAATTTGTCGTGGAACCAAGAATGGAGATCAAAACTACGTGAGAAACAAGAGGACGTAAAATGCTCAGGTGAAGTATGACGACTAATGGAATCTGATATTTTCTGACCAAACCTTTTACATAAAATTTACAGTTTTCTGTTAATTAACAAAATATATATCTCTAACAAACAACTATCATCGTATGACGCGAGAAGGGATCGATTCACAACTTTTCCTAATATATAACTCCAGCCGACTTCCGATGTCGATCTAGTATATACGGCCGTTATGTAGAATGGGAAAGATGCTTAGTAACACGGGGAGATTGTCAGGTTGTCTGTTAGGATAGAAAGAGGAATATATTTGTATGCGATCATAGGTGTCGCACAGGCTAAGGTATATATATTTTCCAAACAGTTTTAACGTGCACAGATATTGCATAGTATTCGATGACTATACACAACTGGTAATCATTAAGTATGGAGTAGGAGTGTAAGCCGGATGCTTGGGCTACTACTACGGGGTGTGTGTATAATGTTACCATATGTTGGCTATGGTTCTGTTGTTCACCTGTAGGTTCTGGGCAGAACTATGCACAAGATCTATCCTGCTGGAGAAATAATAAGTTTCGAACCTGATAAATACCTCGAATGGTGAAGTTGATAGCTTTGATCAGTTCGAAGTGTGTGTGGCGTTGCATTGTGTGGTGTAGGTTTGCCCTCAGATGTTTTTGGATCAGATCAGATGTTTAGATATTGTTAGGTCCGTTTTCAGAGATATAGCTTTCAGGCAGGCAGATTTTGAAAATAACCATGACGTTCCTTAATGTCGGGAATGTTCCTGAACTTCGTTTGGATTGATGTATATTCCTACTGGCTCTGATTGCATGTGCGAGTTTGTTCCAAATGTAAGTATGTTTCACTGAGAACAAATTTGAACGCAGTTTTTACGGGATTTAAGAGCTGTCAAAGTGAACTCTTTGTTCCCGATGTTGTAATTTGAGCTATGCTGAGGGCGAGTCGCGAGGTTGATAGTACATTTATTGCCATAAACTAGGTCATACGTTGGTGCAAGGTTCGGCTTGAAACGCCGTAGCCAAAGAGTATCTAGTTCAAGCGTCTGGCAACGTTCTCTGTAGTTCGGAGAAGATGGGTGACCTACCGAATCTTTTGTGAATGCACGTTGTGGACTTTCCAGAGCTAGCCTGTCAGACTTGCGCAAGTGACTATGTATGAACGTGCAGTACTGGAGCTGGGGTCGTACGCACATCTTATAAAGCTGTAGTCGAGCTGCAGGAAGGAAGAATGAGTGTTTAATGCATCCAATCGTCCGTCTAGTTTTAGCTACTAGGAATTGAATGGGTTTGAGTTAAGCATACCCAGGTCGCGGACTGAGTTGGCAGTTGAAATGCCATGACCATCCAGCTTTATAAAGTCCTCTGATATATGACAGCCGTGTGCCTCGATGGTGGATTTATTGGCTGAGAATTTCATCAGCCAAGTTTGACATTAATACTCTAATTACATGATATCCTCCCGTATATTTTTCTAAAGAAGAATTGAGATTGTCAGGAGGAAAAGTACAGACAAGTTTGATGTCATCGGCGATTAGGAATAGTTTGTCATGCTTAATAACTTCACATATATCATTTGTATACATAAGGAAGTGTAACGGTCCCAGGAGGCTTCTTTGAATCACTCCACTGGTGACTGGTCTGGGCGATGAGCTGTTATCTCCTATCTCCACTGTTTGTGTGCGGTCCACAATGTATGACGCAAACCAGCTGAGCAATGGGTCACTTATACCGAAAGATGCTATTTTCATCAGAAGACGCTTATGAGGCACACGATAAAAAGCTTTTTGCATATCCGAAAGTATAATAATAATTGCATTCCCTGAATCAGCGGATTTTGTAACGTGATCAAAGAATTCCAGGTGGCAAGTCATGGACGAACGATTGCTGAGGAACCCGTGCTGGGAGTGGTTTATAAGATTTTGTGATGATAAGAATACAACCATGCAGTATTTTATTATCCTCTCCAACAATCTAGAATGGTTAATGGGACGATAATTGTTGATGTCTTGTCGCGAACTGCCCTTGTAACGGAGCCGAATCATAGATATTTTCCAGTAGAAAGGGTGGGAGCCTAAGGACAAAGAAAGTGTATAAATATTAAGCAGAAGAACAGGAATGTCATCTTCTCCATGTTTGAAAGCAACAGGATGAAAACCCTCTGGGCCAGGAAGATAACAAGGTTTGATAGCAGATAACTGACAGCGTACTTTCACTGCATCAACAGTAATGTGGCCTAGGAACGTGTTTGTTTTTACAGGGAGAGGTGGGGGCAGTATATTTTTTCATTGTTGAAGGAAGCAGCAAAACACGAATTGAAGTCCTCGCAGATTGTTACGGGATCATCTCAGGCGATTTTGTTCTGTAATGTAACTGTTGATAGTGTGGGGTCCCTTTTACTGTTTCTGCGTTTCAATAACTGCATCAACTCAGAGCTCTTCTCTTTGCTGTACAGCACACATTTTTCCTCGTTTAGGTGAAGCATTTTAGTTCTACTTTCTACAGTGTCAAGGTTTTTATGCATTTGAATATTAGGGGAGAAATCATGTTTTTCGGTGACGTGATTTCAGACGTTTGAGCTTACATTGCTCTTTTGGAGCGAGGATCCTGCCTTTACCACACACATCACGGCGTTTTGATCTTCCCGGGGCTAAGATATTCATATGAAACCCGACGTGTTCATTAAATATTCCGGTTGCAATACTAGGGTCAGAGGTCAGAAAGAATGTGTTCCACACCAGGGACCTCAACAGAGTGGCGGACATGTTCCAGCCGATTAATTTTATTTGGCGACAACGTGTTATGTTCGATGTTTTTACAGTTTTTCGGTCAAACATGAAGTTGACCACATTGTGATCACTTCGCGGGAACCGTCCTAGGACGGATGCTCTCATGCGTTGCCAGATCCTCGACCCAAATGCCGTTGTGCAGGACTAGGATTATTCTTTGCGAACCTTCTTCTTTCTTTAGTCTATCAAACTTAAACAAGAGCAAAAGACGAAGACGAATAAGAAAATAGAAACGAAGACATGGTCTATGAAGTTGTTTGCTATGAAATGATTAAGTCGACCGCATACGTTGATACAGTAAGTAGTCCATTTCCGCCAGTTGTGCGGGTACTTCATCGTGTTTCTCCTTTTCAGACTATCCGAACTTGGTGCGTGGAGAGACACCTCTCAGCTACCTATCGTACAGCGCTGGACAAACCTACCCCCCTTTCTATAAAGGGCTTTTAGGGTCCGGCAGCCCGCTGCGATAGAGAAGGAACGCATCAAAAACTAGATAACAAAACGACAGCGCAGCAGCCACTTTTCCGACCGACACTCCCCAGAACTTTGACATTCCCCAACCCATGTCATTATTCTCCATGTGTATCACCCTGTCACTGTGAGCAATCACAAATATATCTATTTTTTGTTTCCCCTCTCTCTGGAACGACAAAGGCTTGCGTAATACTTACTAGTCTTCTAGGGGAGAGCTATGTGGCGACTATAACTGATGATATTTTTGATATTCGCATTCGCATGTACATTTTTGGTGATCTTGGTTTTTTTACCTACTTGTGTTTTAGTCAAACTATTTATTTTGTAATATCTGTCTCGGGGCTACAATCCAACTCGCTCCGTGCCCCGCTAGTCTGACGTGCTTCTCTGTACACTCTATTTTCCAGGGTCGGCACCAATACACGAGGGTCATCGCGCTGAGTCCTAATTTTTCACTGTCGATCGGTTTTTGATAGCGACTAAATACTGGGTATTAATCTGCTGGATTAGTTTCAACAAACTGAAGGCCATCGGAAGGCAATCTCTGGTTAAATACTCAAATGCTTGAGGGGTTACAACGATAGGCGCCCCATCCATCTGTCCTACGTTACAAACGATATCACATAGCACCCTACGCCTAAACGAATAACTGTTCCACCCATTTGCCCTACTTTGGGAAGGGTGTCAAATAGTCATCAATATTATCATCATAACAGCCATGAACATGACAAAAGGGTACTGTGGCTCGGGCCGCCGCTCACCTCAACAGTGACGTGGAATATCCTAGATGAAAACGTTACTAAGTAGGTTGAACATTACCAAAAGAAGACTAACTGGAAGAACTAGAGATGATATGGATACAGGTACACCATTGACTGCGACACATCACCATCTCGGACAGCGTCTCTAACCAGTGATTTGAGTGATCACGAGGACCCCATCCAGGTAGGCGACACCTACCCACTTTGCTCAGTGAAGCAGTCAGGGTCTTCATGTTTCGTGTCTGCGTTGTAACTTGACAACCATGTGGTTTCAACCAACTGTTGGTGGTCTCAGTATATAATGCCCGGTACGGCAAACGGTCAGGTGACATGCGGAGTATGTGATCCAACCATCGCAAGCTGTGCAACATGAGTAGTTGGCCAATTGGTTGCACCTCCCAAACGTTCCGAAGTACACGCAGGGGAATGGCCGTGTTCCCCACGCGATCAGTCCATTTTATGTGGGCTGAATGGTGGGGACAACGATGGTCAAAAACAACAAGCCTGTTGATATCTTCGTTGCGAACAGGCCACGTTTCCGAACCATGGAGCAAAACAAAACGTACACAATGGTTATCTACCCTTCCTTTTGGTGACGATCGAACGCTTTTTAGATGCTACAAATGGCGCAGTTTGGTAAAGACAACTCCTGCCTTTGCTATTCTCGCTGATATCTCATCGACAATATTACGGGCTGACGGGATAGCGCTACCCGGGTATGTGGAACTGTTCTCAGTCTCGAGCGGATTACTTGCAATGAAGAAAGTGGGAGTGGAAATGCCCCAGTCTTGAAGCAAAAATTCGCACTTTGAAGGTATGAAGCGCATTCGAAATAAACCAGCCCGGTCACTCACCTTGTTCAGCATGGTCTGCATGTCTTCGGTAGAGGGGCTAAGTGAAACAATGTCGTCCGCATACTCCAGATCGGTCAATCTAGCTCCAGGGAGAAGCCCAACACCAAGCCCGCTATAATCTCCAAGTGCACCTTCCAGAATGTCGTCCATGACAAAATTGAACAAGAAGAAGGAAATCTGACAAACACCACTAGAAGTAATGAACGCCCGAAACAGTTGTCTATAAACTCTCACCCTGCTTGCAAGGTGGGCATACAGTGATCTCAGGAGATCCACGTATTTCCCAGATATCTGTGCTGCTATCGAGATGAACAACACGGTTTGTGTAGGAATAGCTCGCATAAAGTGATCGTTGCGTCAGCCGTTCAAAAAATGAGTGACAAGTTTCCCATCGGTTCAGAAAATGATGTCTATTTCATGCTCAATCGGAACATTATAAATTACTTTTGAATCATTCTACTGTCAGTTCAGAGCGTCCAATAGCTCTCCGAGCAACATCCGTTGATAGGCTGGATTTCGAAAAGTCGCTCCTGTAAAGCAGCGAGCATCTATAAATTATGAGCTTGCCGAGTAATCGGTCATGATCCAAAGAGACGGCCTTAAAGGCGAGTTTCTTATTAGTAAGGTGCTAAGGTGCAAAAAATTATCATAAACTGAGTAGAAGAAAATAACAGTAATCCTCCATATTGAATCCACTAAATGTTTATGGTGCAATAATTCACGTAGGTGCAACCAAGCGCAACAGTCACGTAGTTGGGTGGGGTGGTGAGTCGTTGGTGGAACCAAGGTACGCATTAACAAAGGCCCAGCAGCAGGAAGTAGGGATGAAAAAATTGCACGAGAACGAGCTGACGGAGGCCAGAGACAATGGTCCCATCTCAGATGCTTATACTATAGGCTGGGACATCTGCGCACCGATGATGTCACCTTTTTCGGTGATAAAAGTTTGCTAACCAAATGCCAAGCCCGGTGGACATACCAATACCAGAACCTTAAGCAGGTATCTATGAAGTTTGGTGACCGGCCGCCGAACTGCCATTGATTCTTTCCCCTTTGGCACATATCCACTTTCCATTGGACTGTAGTGTCTGAAAATGTAAATAGCAAAGTGACGCTCGTTTTCTGGCACAGCTCGAACGCCTGCTACTGACGCATCAGTAGTCAATACTGGCGGTTAAAATCGAGAAGGCCTGTTTAAAGGTGAATCGGAAGACGGAAAATTCAAAAGCAGAGTTCCACCATATTGGTCAGTCCAACTAAAATCACTTCGAGAGACCAAACAGAAGTTTTGCTTCATAAGCAAAATGGGGAACAAAATGAGGGTAATGATGGGAATATGTGGACCTTTCATTATTTTGTACTTCATTTTGCTAACACTGCTTAACTGCTGCATCAAACCACATTGTACATTTTTGTTTGACTTGGTTAAAACAACAACATAACACATTATCCAATAAACTCTGCTACACGCGCTTGCTGGTTCTTCCCACAACGCCGGGGGTTGCCGTCCAGCCTAAAACCTCCCATTTGTTGGATTAACTTTCAGCTCGGTTACTTCGCATCCTCAGCTACGCTTGGAACAATCCGAATACTTTCCAGCGTTAATATATGCCCCATGAACATTGTCAACCTTTGGTGAGTCCGGTCCTTGACTTCACTCGTTATTTTTATATCGAGAATTATTGTAGTTCGTACGTCTGTTCCACTACAAATAATCCACTGAAGAACGAAATTTGTCAAAAGCTTTTGGTGAATGTGCCTCGGATAAAATTGAAAGATGGTCAGCATCAGGACGGTAACCATTCCCATCAACCGCAAGTCCTAGAAACGAGAACTAAGGCATACTAAAATTGCATTTAAAAGAACCCAAAAATGGTTGGGAAGCAGAAACTTTCAACCATCGCTCATCCCGAATAGACAAGGATGACGCATTAACAGTTTGACAGTAGTGAGATTTATAACATTCCGAATTACAACACACTATACATTCAGACCAAGGGGCAGAAAATTGTAACGAAACAGACTAACATGAGTGGCAATGATTGTTAGGGCACTGAAAGCCTTATCAAGTGTGGTCTGTGGAAAACTTTCTATTAACTCACGCTCTAAAACATGTCTCGAACCATGAAATTGACGCGGAATACTTTGTGATCCAACATGGACGAAAATCCTTTGCAAAGGAGATTTATTGAGCGTGATTCGACGATCACTACAAATTGGAGGAGCCTAGTGGCCATGTGTGAGCAGAGTTACAAGAAGTGTGGCTCAAGTCGAAAATTGCAGGAGCCTTGATATCCTTCTTCTCACAAGTCGAGCAATTTCTTTCACCATGGGTTCACGTAGCCCACAATGATTCATTACTTCATTAAAATGACGGTGCCTTCAACTTTAGGGGAAGGTGGTTTAATATGTATACCACCAGAATCTATGGTGAAGCAGGTTCCTTGTCTTCCGAATCGTACGCCCGAAGTTTTCCTGGCCTCCCGCTGGCGCAATTTGAAAGCCATAAAAAAAGACGGTGAGTTTGCAAACAAATTATGTTGAAATTCGCTTACCGTACAACGAAAATACGTCAAAGTAACAGGTGTTTACTGCCGGCCATGCTAGGGTTCCATTTGTCATTTGTAATCCTTTTGTATTTGCTTAGATGGTCGGTTGAGCAAGCAGGGGTGCCAATAAGTACCTTGCACATTCGAATGCACGACTGACGCCGCGCGCTTGCCTACCATCCCGCTTTGCTGTCACTTAGTCCCAATTTTTACACGCCCACATGAATACTTCGCGTGTCAACAATAGACCCCTTCTTCGACCATTGCGTTGTTTTCAACCGGTCGTCTTCAGTCCACCTGGTCATACAGTAGACGTAAAACAACCCTCAGCGCAACCACAGAGCAGCCGCCAAAGAGGGCGAATGTCAACGGGAACTCCAGTCAACCTTCAGAGTTCAAACAAGCGTCATATTGGTTGAGCGGCATTTCCAGCAGTGATGGCTAAACCACTGTTATTCTGGGGGATGTAGCCTACAGTGCTGAATACGACGAACGTCCATTATACAGCCACGAACAAAGCTGCGGTACAGACGCTGGCATACTAAATTTTACGCCAGCGGTTTGTAGTAAACTTACATTCACGAGGTTACGTGAACGGGTAAGGTAGTGCTGGTAGGGCAACTCTCCCGTCGCAGGGGGTTTAAGATATCAGGGACGTCTAAGGTGATTTCAATGCAAAACTTCCGAATACTGATTGAGTAAATTGCACTTTTTCGATTTAAGGGCAGCCGAAACAGTGAAACATAGGCGGTCAAAGTTTCATACACGTTAAACGAGCGGTTGATGGCTCACAATCGACAACAAAGGCGTGACAATGGTTGGCTCTGGAATGCAGATCAAAAAGTGCGAATAGCCAAGAGCCAACGGTCGTTAAAGATTGTTCAATATTACCCTCGGCTTTGGGAGGTTCTCTAGTCACCTTTTTAAAGTACTGCGCGAAGTCAGGTGATGGACTGGATCACTGGCGGCTAAGTCATTTATTCCTCTCAAGAGAGATAAATGATCCAAATCAACTTTTTACAAAGGAGTTGGAGGATTCCGTTATCTGCCGGTATGCCTTATTAATGTAGTTATTTGACTAAAGTGTTTTCTTGACAAAGGTTACCCATAGCAACGGAAACGTTGAGAATAAAAATATTAAGCTCCACAAGATAGCTGTTATTGAACTCCTGACTAATTAATAAATATTAACCACATAGGTTCGTTTAATCGTAATGATGGGCTCGACAGAATTAGTGGCATGAGCAGCAAATTGAAGACTGGAACCTTTTTTATTGTCACTATTAAAAAGTGGACAAGAGGACTTTGGACTGTGACGAACAGGTTGATTATGGCCAAATATTGACGCGTTTGTGACCCCGACGTTTCGAATTCGTCTAGTTAATCGAGAAAGATTTTCACCACACGGCTCACGGGTGTTCTGTCGTTAGATGAGATTTGAGTCAGGCGCATGCGTTAGCTGTCTTGTAAATTGAACCGACATTGTTAGCATTTCTGAGCCGCCATTCTGTTAACCCTGTACACTTCGTATTGCTTTTGTGTAACATCAGCAGTTCATTTTTCAAGGCAACTTCGACTTCCCGATACTTTTCACGCACTTTTCTGGCGGGCTGGAAAACAGAGGTTGGAATTAGATGAGGCTTTCTTGTCAGGTCAAGCATATTTGTTCTAGTGATTAACCGGTCACAAGGTTGGGTTTGTAACTGGCTTTCCCAATCACACCCAGCCGTTTAACTCCGAATTTCTAGAATGGGATTCCTAACACTTTGACTTAATTTTTTCACGACAGTGCAAAATTCGCTCGTTCGGCCGGTTCAAAATTTACAAGTTGAAAATGTGAGAGTAGCAGCTTACTTAGGGACTCGTAAACAGTGATGAGCGAATCAACATCTTTATCGATCACGGTGAGGAAGTGAGTGACTTTTTTTACGCTTTCAGTTCTCTGCCAGTGAGACACTATACTTTTAATCTGTCTAAAAAGCCTTCGATGTCTCCAGACTAAATAGGAATATCCGGAATTTCAAGTGGACAAGAATCCGTCACAAGAGGTTAGAGAGGGTAGCGGCGCCAATTGTGATATATCTAGTAATAAAGGTGGGAAGCAATTGAACTACCTCAAATCCAGAGCCAGTTCTGACGTAGCGTTAACGATACCTTCAGCTGAATAATGCAGACCTTTATCTCCGAGCGCATTCGTATTCCTTAACGTCAGCGACGTAATAAAACAACCAAAGTGACAAGCATGTTTAGCTGCGATTCCGGAGTGTCACGGGAGTGAACCGTGTTGGATGGTGATTAAGTGTAAACACTGAATGGGTCGGGGTTAATAGAAAGAAGTTCCTGTAGCATGTACAAGCATATCGGTGTCAAAACAAAAGATGTGCTTAAAGTAAAGTGTGACAGACATGCGGATTTACTAACCTATGGGAGTAGAATAGGAGGATAGCCGTGAAACGCATTTGTACACACCGATTTAACAGGGTCTCGAAGGTTCCAGCTAATCCAGTTTCACCCAAGCAGCCTGACAATGTTTGGAAAATAGGAGTCCGGCTGCAAATAAGTTGTGCCTATGTAGTAGATCGCCACTCTCATGAAGCAGATTTAGAAAAGAACTTCTTGAATTGACACAGACCTAGTAACAGACGATCCACCATTCTGTGGTGACTGACCAAATCGGTGGCGCGAGTATTCCAACACTCGGTATAGCACCTCAACGCGGCGGGAAGATACGTCAAAAAACCTGCAGCGAGTGGATTTCAGATATCATGGGCGGGTGACCTCTCAACAAGATCGAGCCAGCAAGCTAAAAATGACAGGTGACGAACACACGACAGAAATTATCATCCACAGATACAAAACAGGGCAAAATACACACGACATTTAAATAGAAACCGTCGCTGGGTTGTGGACAGGAGTTTCGGTTAATAAACGGAGGTGTGCGCGTGACTTGGAAACAGGCGTGATGAACAATAAAGGTTGCGACTTATTGGAAACGTTCTGCTACAGTGTGGAGCATTTCATGAGTAATGATCTTGCTTTCTCTTATTTGGTTACACTGCGTTTAAAGCTGACCAAATTTTGCCTGCCCCTCTGCTTAGAACCCTGTCATTACCCCCACCACCCCCGAGACCTCTCTAGTTGTTCTATCATTGGCCATTTTCACTAGTTTTTGGACGACAATAACGATTTCACCATTTCGTTCACAAGTGTGGGTGCAATACAAAGCCAAAGAAGATGGGAGGACTTCAGAGTGGGGTGCTCCACAAATTATACTACCACAATTTGTTGTGTGGTTTGAGTCTTGGTAGCCGTCGCTTGCTGAAAATTTTCCGCAGCTACTGAACGTTTGCGTAGACCGTCAACGTATCGGTTTGTGATATCGCGGGAAATGCAGCTGACTGAATGCTCTTGAAAGCATAACGTATGCCTTTTTGCTGTAGGGAATAATTTTGTTTTAATGTTTGAAAGATCGTTATCAACGAAGCTAAAAAGTCGCAGCTATTTTCTAAGTTGTGATTGAAACCAGCAATTGCGCGTGGATTCATCTTGAATTGTGTAACAAAGCGTGCCACTGTGCTACTGGCGTTTTCCAGTTTATGTTTATGCAAGCCATATGCACGATTTCCCGGGTCTTTGGCTCACACTGACAGTTATTTGCAGGTGGTAAAACTTGCGGTCAAAAAGCGATGAAAAGATACAACTTTGAATATTTGGCGATATTTCGGTAGTACCGCTCGAGGATTTAAAAACTGTTAAGTTTCACTACAGAAATGATCATCAGCCCTCGAATGTTTATTTTAACTGAGCGTTAAGTGCTCTGTCTTTCATTTGGCACTGTGGTCAAAAGTATCAAGGGCTGGCGTTGTGACAGTATACATGGGTGTTTCGTTGATGCTGTTCTTCATGTTTGATTGGTATTTAGCTGTCTTATGTTGGTAAACGATGTGTTACGAATAAATCTGATGAAGTACGCCCTAGTACATATTCTGACGGTCTATTTTATGCTACATCCCATTTTAGGTAATGGATTATTTACACGGCCTCAAAGACCCAGTGGAGGGTCGGGAACATTGGAGTCCAACGAATTCGTAAATTGTTTAGATAAGGTCAAGTAGGATTACGGTATTTTGTGCGCGCTTGGTCTAAACACAGTATCAAGCAATGGACGTCTGAAATGTGACAACGAATAAGAATACTGCCGAGGTTACGTGACAGAGGGCGTACCGGTATATTAAATACAGGTGACGTAAAATAGGAGGCAACCGATTGCAACTTGCTTAATAAGTCGAGTTCGCACATTTCTAATTGCACGGTCCTCGTGATACATGGTTAGTGGACAAGTAGGTATGCGCTAAACCCTCGTCCACTTACAATTCAAAACATCTTTCCTGAGAAGCAATCAAAACGCAGTCCCAGCATGCATCGAACTGAAAAATGCAGTGGGGTTCAGAAACAAACTTCATATTTCCAGCAGTGTTTGGAAATATGATGAATAGTTAGCTCTAGCCTATTCTGGGACCAACGGCAGCAACCAAGAGGAGAAAGAAAAGAAGCATGAGATGGCTACAGCTAACTCGATAACACTCGAAAGGATTCGAGTCGAGCGACCCTCAACAGCAGACGTACACAGAATCATGCGTACAGATCGCACAAGCAAGAAAACACGGTTGCAGCCGTGATCCTTAGAGAAGTCATATGATTCCTGATCACCACAAATGCTATTAATCACGCTTCTACGCTGCTAGGAAAAACTCAGGCTGATCGCTAGCTCACTTTCAATGGAGTACAATCATGACATTGCCTTCTTGTGTGATGTGCGTCTAACAAATTATCGGCCCCCTCCAAGTTATGTAAACGACTCTAGGCATCTGTTCTAGTGCAACCATTTAACTGTTCGCTTGAAGCAATATGCTGCAGATGTTCAGTATATAACTCTCATGAATACTTGCGAACTCCACCTTCGGTTAAAACCTCTAACGCTAAGTAGGCGGACTTGCGTACATCGATGTTAGAGAAAATGTGCCTCGAATGCTGAATCATACAAAGGCTAATGGCATGCTACATTCCACCAAAGACAGCAATAACAGGTGCATGCACATATGCTCGGCGCGGCAGCAGCAAGTGCAACTGTTTAGACGTTTTCGTGATTCGGTCAACGTCGGTGTCACGCGTGGAACCAACCACCATAAGTGAGTCTTCTATCATTTCACATTTGCGACCGTAGCTTGGAGCTGTATAAGTTTCTCGTCACAGACGGAATGAGTCATTAACGACGCGTGATGGATGCCTACGTTTGCAGTGAAAAATATGGTTCTCTGCGTCATTTGTTTGGAACAAATCGTCAAATGATGTGAGATTACATTTTCTTCAGAACGTTCGCGGTGAACAAAATGGCGACTAAAATGTGAGCAGCACGCGTTGGCTTTGGATGCGACATAACGTTACGTTATTTGCATACTCGGGATGTTGTGAGGAAACTGTAGTGAGGTCACCTTCGACGTCCCCGAAATCCCAAACTGCTTGCCTGTCTCGTGCCACCGTACCTGTTTACATTACCTTGTGAATGTAAACGTACTACAAACCACTAGCATCAAATTTAGTGTGCTGGCGTAGGTATCGCAGTTTTGCTCGTAGCTGTATAATGAACCTGCGCCATCTCTGCTACTGTAGGCTACCGTCGTCGGGAATGCCGCCCAACCAGTCTGACGCTTGTTTGAATTCTGGAGGTCGACTGGAGTTCTGATGACATTTGTCCTTTCTAGCGGTTGTCATGTGGCTGTGCTGGAGGTTCTCTCACGTCCAGCTCCCTGGCGCCGTTACTCATTGCGCTGAAGTCCGCTTATGAACAGTGAGTGAATAAATACGTAAAGTTTGTTCGAGGACTTGCCGTTTTTTTCTTACATAAGGTTAGGAAAACTTCGGACGCACGAACCAAAGAGCAAGCAGTTAGCTTCACGACAAACTACTTAGGGTGGAAATGGACTTAAGTACAGCCCAAGTTGTCGGGTGATGCACAACCAAATGTTGCTCACTTTGAAACTTGTACAAACAACTATTTGGAAAGTGCAAATGGGCGACCGAAAACTCCCACTCCCTCACACATCAGTCAGCCACGGCCATGAATGGAATTTGGTTCCACAACGACTGGCCAGTACGTGAGCTCAAGATGCAGTGCGTCTACGGTTATAAACACCGTCAGGTAGTTAACGCCGACCTGTAGGTAAAGAACATGCTCGTTCGACTAAAAACGTCCGCCAGTCAACTGGTATTAGAACATCCCAATGGGCGTACGCCTCGTCTACACTTTAGGCTGCTTGACGATTTGATAGTAATCGAACCTTAAGTAATATCATTCTATACCATAGCTTTTGTGCGCCAGTCCATTTAGATGGCTAAGGCGGTTTTACCACGGACACACTTCTTGCTCGTTAAGCCCTACAGCGCGAAACCGCCGCGAGAGGAGAACCACTGTTACATGGGTGTGCCCTGTCGATAACTTGGTGACCCTGTTAACATAGATAATTATCAGTGCGCCAACAACCAGTTAATTTTTCACCTGGACTACATGAATAATGCTGATATATCGCACTGCCCCTTCTGCACTGCGCAGTTGCAAACTCCCTCACAAAGTATGATTTCGTTAACTTTGTGGCCTCAGCTGCATCAACTTCGAAAAATGTGCCGCCCCCAACCGTGAAACCTGAGAAGAGGCTCTGTCCAGCACTATAAATTATCAGCGACCCGGTTACATCAGAAGAGGAGTTTCGTGACGTCCGTCCACGCAGACGAGTTCGAGGCTGCAGATAACTTTCGGCGACATCAACCATTGTAATTTTCCACCTCAGTATCAAGTGAAAGTCTTCGGTACGTTTCTTCTCTATCACAGTGGGCCGAACATCCCTAAGCATTCTTGAGAGAAAAAGGGGGTATGGTTGTCTGATACTGTACAGTAGGTAACTGGGAGGTGACACTGCGCAGTACGTCCGTATTGTCTGGAAGAGCGAACACCCAGTGAAGTACCCGCACGACAGGCTGGAAAAAACAATTCACCACGCCAACGTATCCGATTGACTAAATAATTTCACGGTCGACGACTTCATAGACACTGCGACTTTGAGTGTCGCCGCCCTTGGTTTTCTCTTCTTTCTGCGTTCCTGTCTAAAGCTAACGAACTCCAGAACGAAACGTATCGGCATGGGAATAAACTTTTGGGTTGTCGACCTGGTAACGCATAAGATAACTTCAAAGGCTTGCATGTCGAAATACGCACAAACTTAAAAAAGAGGTAAGTGGACAGTTAACGACAGTTTTTGTTCGTTTTTGTTCTAACAAATATATCGCTAGGTCCAGACCCACCCTGATTCACAATGACAGGTGGATGATGAGTGTGAATGAGCGTATATGTTACAATGAAAAGCGTCATTTTCGAGAAATCAAAAACGTTAACATAGTTAGCAAAACGTGCAGGTTTGCGGAGCTCCCTACCAAGACGATTGTGGCTAAAGGTAGAGGGAGCAAGGGTTGAAATGGCGGGGGTGCCAACAACCTAGAAGGTTTTGAGGACGGAACGCTTTTTGATGCCACTGAGGGTTCCAAGTGAACAGCGTCACTTATTGATATAGATGCGGCTGATTGTTTCTCCATAAATACTGACTTCAGTCTATCGATGGAAACTACTTTGCGTTTGCCTTTGCGGTTAGCTTCGTAGGTTTTTGTCTCTTGCGAGGACAAGATGGGCGCCAGGGTATGGGAGCTTCAGTGGCTAACGCAGGTCATCCGTAGGAAGGAAAACATGAGTTCATGAGGACAGCTTGATGTGCACATACGCAGCTAGCGACTGCTCTCTGGGCCGCACGAGCTTAGTTTCTGCATGTGTTATGCCAAGCGAGCTATGTAGCTATCGTAGTCGTTAGGTGCTTAGGGTGCTGATGAGACGAGTTAGGCAGCGGTGTGGTTGCAGGCCATCTTGTGAAACTGTCAACACGATTCAACAAATAGAGCCATTTGAAGATGTGAAGGCGCCCGCCGGATCGACGTGTACGTCATGAAAAAGTGCTTTCGGTATGGAAGAAGTGCCAGGGGACTCTTCGTATGACGGTGGACTTTGCAACATTGGCACTGGAGACAACAGCGGCTCCAACTGCGCATGTCGTGGTTAATTTTAAGCTCCGCGAAACGTTCAGTGACAAGTCTAGCTGAAGCGTGTATGTCGGGATGAGAAAGACTATGCAGCTTGTTGAACATTATGCGACTGAAACATGCAGGCAGTGCAGGGAGAGTCGTACTCTTGCAAGTGTTGTAGAAAATCACTTCCACTGCTGATGTTAGAAGTAACGGACGGATTAACGTAAATGCTCGTTCTCGAGTTCGGTGACCTCCGCGGCAGCCATGGCTGTCGAATCGATGCCATTGTCAGCAGGTGTGCTGAGATTACGGACGCGAGAGAAAGCGTCCGCGACAACGTTTTTGGTACACTAGACGTCGTTTATCAATTGTAACCTGAGATATATAGTACAGATGCCCAACTTCCTTCAGAGAACGCCCGTCGGATGGAACCATTAAACACTGACGTTAACGGCTCATGAACAGTGTAAACATTAAAGGTCCTGACGGAATTGGTGAATGCCTGAATAGATGGTCAGTGACCCTCTAACAAACGCGCCGTAGCGGTAATCCACGGGTTGCAGAAGTATGGAGGAAAAATCTGAAGGTTGCCATTGTTTATCAAAGAACTGCTGCAAAAACAACACTACCAGCCGTGTCAAAAGCTTCGGTTAGTTTTGTATGACAGGCGGATCCGTTGTGAGTAGTATACTACTCGCAAGCAATATACTGCTCACAAATGACATTCGGG
>LUCH01005630.1:0-10215 GCA_013368495.1 Paragonimus heterotremus | reverse complement strand
TGATTCGGATGACAGTTGGTCTGTGGTTTCGCCGGCTACAGACTTCACTAGCGGCTGTCAGTATATCATCACATTTTTGACCAGAACTGAAGAAGATCATCACAACTTATACCCACCGGTCTAAATATACGTATATTCTTAACTCCCCCCATTTCTGCTTATCAACGTTGATCATAGGTTAACTGAACTGGGCGGGGGAGTTACTTGTGTAAACGCATACTACACAATTGGGCGTTCACCACGGCCTAAGTGAACTGGATGGAGCAGCTAATAGCTTGAATACATGCGACATACTTAGAGGTTGATCATAGTTTCAGTGGACTGAACGAGGCAGCTTCTGGCATGTGTACATGTGACCTGCTTGAACGTAGATCATAGTTTAAGGGAACTGGACGGAGCAGCTACTACCATGAATACATGAGACATGCTTAGACGTTGATCATATGTTCAGTAGATTATACGGAACAACTATTTAGGTCAAGCTATGCAACATAATTATCCGTTGATCATAGCTTAAGTGAACTGGACGGAGCAGCTACTAGTTTGAACGCATACTACACCTATAGCACTAATCATCGACAGCACCTCATCAAGATTCTCCAATATACAGTGATCAATCTTACGTAACAAACTCACTTGACGCTGCAGGTTTTAACTTGCGGCGGATGTTTCCAACGTCAGCGGTTGTGATATAGTTCCCGTAAACATCCACTACATACTGCTTAATGTCAACAGTTGGTGTATTGTACTAGAACAGGCTCATGCATTCGTTCAATCCACCGACGGCGAGTCCACGATTCTTAGAATGAGACTCATATAGCGGACGATTGAGAGGGTGGTTGTGCTCCAACGCGAAGGGACTCACAACCAAACACACATCTCGCCGGAACGCATGAAATCGTGATGTGCAACATGTGTCGCGAGGACTGGTTCGTTGAAACTAACAACAGTTAACCCACTAGACACATCGCACACCCCTGCATACACTACTACGCCTTTTGTACTTCGTACAACGATACTTAACCTGCGCGGTTTTCAGGAAACCACGTCACCTTACCTTATCGTACCTCAAAGCAGTTTTTGACCCACTGCTCGTCCCACGAACACAAATAACGCACACTTCGTCCATGTACCTCTGAAGACACTCTTGAAACTGTGAAAAGGTGCGAAGTTCACGATCCTCAAACATCGCCTTGAAAATAGCAATATAATCCACTTCCTACAAATAAAAACTAAACAACTGGAAGTGAAATAAAATAGCAAATGACAAAAAGGAAAAAGTGCACTAAAAACAACCCAAGCATTTTTGTGATAACATTCACACGCGCAATCGACTACAGCAACAGCAGCCATACCAGTATTCGGAAAACAACTACGAGAAGGTGGCTTTTGATTAATGGTCAGTTAAAACAAACAGATATGGGATCATGGTGCAGATTTCGACGAGTTCAATTTCTGAATACTTTACTAAGCCATTAAAACGATTTATTCCAGGAAATAAATATTCCTGAACACGACTGTTCGGGAACTCACTTTCGATGGCTAGCATTCATGGTGGATGTAGCTGGCTCGAGAACAGCATCAAGGAGGAACGATCGACTCGGAGACGGCCTCGTCTGTGGGGGAAAAGGGCATTGGGAAAAGAACTGCCTGACGCGGTGGTCTATGAGGTCCAAAAATAGAGCGTTTCATGATTGTCCCTTTTCTTGAGCCGGTCAACTAGTAATAAAAGCTATTGGGAA
This sequence comes from Paragonimus heterotremus, assembly GCA_013368495.1. Taxonomy (NCBI): domain Eukaryota; kingdom Metazoa; phylum Platyhelminthes; class Trematoda; order Plagiorchiida; family Troglotrematidae; genus Paragonimus; species Paragonimus heterotremus. The sequence goes on along the minus strand of LUCH01005630.1, from coordinate 8,473 downwards.
AATGGCCGTACACACAAGGGTTGAAGTTGACAGGGGGGTAGAACAGTGCTTAGTTGACACAGGGGCAGCTACTTCGTTGATCGTTCGTGCGGAAAAGCAAAACGTAGAAACGACACCCATGGTGATCTCAAAAGTTGGAGGCCACATTCTACTGGCTGACGATGTGAACGAAGATGGGGCGAGTATCGGCTGCCATATCTTAAAGCATCGTTCCATTTTGTCCTCAGAAACCAGGCAAACTATCCTTGGAGCCGATTTCCTCGCTGCAACAGGTGCCGTGGTTGACTTGGAGCTCAAGCGGTTGCTAATCATGTATGGCTGTGTGACACTCACAAGACTACGACGGGATAGCGTCATCCAAGTACGCATGATTAAAACTCCCATTTGCACCACTCCACGATCGAGAAGTACGCGGAAGTCTTCACGAACGACGGTGATCCGTGCATTTTCTGCAACTGGATTGCGTATGAAATACCAACAACGGGAACATTTCGACCTCACGGACCCCGCAGGATACCGGTTCATCTGAAGGTGGAATTAAGAAGGCAAGTACAGAACATGCTGAATGAGGATGCGATTGGAGAAGCCAACAGCCCATACAACTCGCCTGTTTTCCCGGTAAAGAAGTCCTGCGGGAATTACTGCTTTTGTGTAGAGTTTAGACCACCGAATGTGGTCACACAGAACACAGTCGTACCAATACCGTCTGTCGCCGATATTTTTGACAAACTGCAGCAGGCAAAGTTGTTCACAGTATTGAATTTACGTTCCGGATACTGGCAGGTGCTGCTCAAACTCACGGATCGTGAGAAAACAGCATTCACGATAGGCGGAATGCGGTGTCAGTTCAAGTGCATGCCGTTTGGTCTATCCGGAGCACCGTTCACATTTCGACGCCTGATGATTCAGCTGGTAAAACGACTGGATAACGTGGCTGTATATGGAGATGATATCGTAATATACAGTAACACGGAATTGGAAGATGCCGCCCATATAGATGCTGTCTTAAATCGTATTAAGAACTCGGGACTCTGGATTAATGCCGATAAGTTACAACGCGGATGATCATTGGTTGTGTTACTAGGACACACGTCGGGTCAAGGAGAAATCAGGCCTCTGCCGGAGAAATTTACAATTAGGGCGGCCGTAGCTCCGAATTCTAAACGAACGCTGAGACAATTTTTGAGTAGAGCAAGGTACTACGGTCGGTTCGTGAAAACTTTTCACCCCATCACATCACCATTGTACGGATTTCTTTGAGAACACAAGAAATTTGAATAGACCGACGATGCCCAGAGGGCGTTCACGCGAGCACAACAAGCGATGGACGAACAACAACTAACTCTGAAACTGTGGAATGCAAAAGAAACGTTCATCGTAGCAGCACATGCCAGTGACCGTGGCATCGGGGCAGTACTCGAGGGAAGGGAAGGAGTAATTGAATATGCCGGCAGAGTCCTGACCCCAAAAGATCGGAAACATTCCACCACTAAGAAGGAATTTTTGGCAATCGTCTGGGCACTAAACAAGTGGAGGCCGTACCTGTTGGGTCAACAGTTTCAAGTGGACACTGATCACAAACCCTTAGAGTGGATCAGGACTGCGAGGGGCCCGAGAGACAAATTAGGCCGATGGGCATTACTTTTGCAGGACTATGACTTCACGATCAATCATGTGCCTGGTTCGAGCAACTACGTCGCGGATTTTCTTTCTCTACCCCAGGTGTACAACAAATTCCCCAAGGCGGCTTTGGGAGTAAATGGCTTAGTAATGGAGCAGGACCCACGGACACTAGTGCGTCTACGACATCAGGACAAGGTCCTCCAGAAAGTGGTAAGCGCTCTGGCAAGAGGTGTGGGGATCCCCACAAATACTAAGAATGACGGGCTGAAAATAATTGCACCCAAGTGGAGTAAAGTTAGCTTAAACAGTGCGGGCGTTCTGACGTGGCAGTGTGACGTTGGGTACCCTTGAGTGGTGGTCATCCCGAGACAAATGAGGCGGAAACTGGTAGCAAGCTGCCGTGAAATGGCACACGCCGATGCACTAGGACGTACGATCCGCTGCAGCAAACAGCATATTGACCGAAGATGAGAGAAGATATGACGGCTTACGTGCTTGCATGCTAACGGCGTCAGCTACTGAAAAGCAACGATCGGGGGGCCTAGTAGCCCTTACAGCCAATACCAGCCACTGAAATCGGTGAACTCTGGTCGATGAACCTTATGGGCCCATTTCTACTGAGAACCCGCGGTAACCAGTATGTACTGGTCATGACGTAACATTTTGTCCGTTGGATCGAAGCGACTGGCGTCCTGGATCAAAAGGCATCTACAGTGTGAGATATGGTGATGAAGCACATCGTAGCAAGCTACGGTGTACCAAAGGCGATCTTGACAGGTCAAGAACAATGTTCTGAAAGTTGGGAGCCTCGAACACGCACACAACAACTGGGAATGAAACCCATCCGAACGACAAAATATTACCAGCAAACGAGTGGCTTAAGTAGACGTAACAACCAAACGGTTAATGGGTGGTTATCAGCCAAAGGAGGCGACTGTGGGTCTGCGTTGCCACCGGTGTTATTAGCCAACCGGGCGTCTGTGCAGGCGGGCACAAAGAAGTTTCCATTTCAACTGATGTACGGTAGATCCCCTCGACTTCCGGTGGACCAGTACATTGGAATATGGTCACAGTACAATGATTCCGTCAAAGAATCAGTCGCCGAAAATGGAAGAGTCAAACGAAATCTGTAGGCATCGCAGGCACTCAAAAAGTAGCAATCTGCAGCGCAGCGGCTCGGCAAAACTCGAATGTCCAACCTAGGAGAAAAAGTTAAGTGTCGAGATAATCGGAAAACGGGTGCCAGCGTGCCATGGTCAGGGGAACATTGGCCTGGGTGGAAAGGCCCGTATTTGGTGATTCCCAGACGGGGCCCAGCATACACGATCAAGAGGGATGGCGAGACGAAACGAGTGCATGCCAATAAGTTAGCAAAGTGGCACGAAACGCCAACGCGGCGAACCAGAAGGTCAGTAGTCCGGGAGGCGACACTGCGCCGGTCAAAGAGGATTCGTCAGCAGTCGTGGAGGAACGAGGGAACTTCAGAAGGGGGAAAAGGTATTGTATAGCAGGTGGTTTCGTTGTGAGTAGTATACTACTCGCAAGCAATATACTGCTCACAAATGACATTCGGGAACAAAAGAGCAAGCCCCCAACGCCAGGGAAACGACGGAATTGAAGAGACTACCAGAATAGTGTGTACGCTCTATGGGAGAAGTGCCACCAGGGTGAGTGAAAACGTACTGCCACCCAATGTATGTGAATGCACGTCAACCGTGCAAATGACAGCACGCATTTGTGCTCCCCCGGTTAACATGATCTGTACGAAGGTTCGTGCATTAAACGACTTTACAGGCCGTTTGGCCTTTTGTTCATCACATTACGGTTGACATGGGTGTGTATGGATTAGGATGGGCAAGGAGTGCTAATTTGGTGACCAGCTGGTGCGTTCATGCGCTAAATTAACGCTTTCTCAGGCGTGCGCGACAATACCAGACGCGAAGTAAAGATACCAATAATTGCGGGAAACCAAAATTATATTATATGATGATTACAATAGCTCTCAATCAGCTCTAAACGACACTGATAGACAATAATAGATGTGGAGGTTGAGGATTCAGCCGTCGAGCACGCGAGCAAGCCAGAAGAGTGTATGTGGCGCGTATGGCTCGCACAGGCCGACAAGCACGCAGACAAACGAACGCAATCACATACATCAAGGAGACGGCAGACAAAGATCACTAAGATCCTAAATATAGCGTGAACTAAGATTTTTGGGGGAAATTTACACATCGTACAGCAGGCAGATCGGGGTTATCTCCAGGTCACAACACAGCCCCCCTTCCAGAAAAGTAATGCGAACGCAACCTTTTGATCTACATCAGGACCAGCTGTGGCCATCTAGTCTTGGACTGGTCCAGTTTATACTGTACCAGGTTGCGGCTGGTACTGAAATTCCCTGGCGCCGAAGGCGGAGGAGTACTAATGCTAACAGTTCTTAGGGAGCTCCTACCTGAGTGTTCTCTCCTGCGGTGTCAAAACGAATGGGGGAGTTGGATTTTCGCACGTCGATGTCCTGAGAGTGAACGCAGTGGTCACGTGGCGGTGTTTGCATTTTCAATTTCGACCGATCTAGGACGTGGGCGCGTGCACAGAACCGAAGGGAGAAAGAGGTGAATTTGGGCGCATATGCAAATGGCAAACCTACCTGGCAACGTAAATATGTGGACATGTATCGAAACGTTTTTTCGATGTTTTCAAAAACGATTTGAGACTTTTTTGGGTTTTCAAGAGTTTTCGCGATATTTTTGTCTTTTTTCTAGAGCTAAAGTAGAACAGGACCTAACGAATTCTGGCCTTCTGCCAGACGTTTCGACCAGTGCACCCTACGACCTGAAAGCGTTACAAAGGGTGTTGGCGTCGTCGACATTGTTTTGTCCGCTGGTGACGATGCACTCGAACTAGGCTGTTCAGAGCTTGCTGCACGCCTGGTGACGGGATGCAGAGGAACTCTGAAGACTTTCTCAGTCCTTTCAAAAAGGCGGGCTTCAGGCGGTCGATGCGGCGCTAGATTGCTTCAGCTACTGGAGGTAACGAGGTTGGTTGTCAAAAGACGGTAGGAAATTCTTCAACTGGAGAAGCATATGTATTCGTGATGATCGGGCGATGTACGGGACTGAGTGAAACCGCATTAGCCAAAGTCCCGGTAACAAACCAGTTCGTCTTGCTTTCAACGGTGCCGTGTGTCGACTAGTCGGTCGAAGTGCTCGAGAAAGTCGATGCCGATAACTGGCATTTGAACGTCTGCACCGGTGAAAAGCCATCGAAAAATGCTGCGAAGGTCTAGGTTCAGTGTGCGCGAGCGCTGACCATAGACAGTAATAGGCGTGCCGTTCGCTGCACGTAGGGTTGACTGCGCCCGCGTAAGTCGTCCGCGAGAACCCAGTGGGAGGACGCTAATCTATGCACTAGTGTCGACAAGGTAGTGAACTCCCTATTTGTGGTCTCGGATGAAAAACAAGCGACTTTGGAAGCCGCGAAGTGCTTGACGATTGGTTTCCCTGATACGTTTTGGAGAATGAACAGGGACTGCGGCAGAAGCAAGCATGATTACCAAACTTCTGGTGGTGCCAGCAGTGGCCCATTTTGACACTCCTTGTGGGCACTCGTCGCGTCCTAAAAGTCTACCGGGAGGCTCTTCTGTTAGATCTTCGTGGGGTCGAACGTGGGAGCAACCTTCAGGTGCTGAGTGCCTGTATTTGACGTGTGAGTTCGTGCACACGGTCGGTTAGGAGTGCCAACGATTTGAACGATGACGCAGATAATTTGGAGACGTTTCCAGTATGTCTGCCAGATGCGGTCAGCAACGTCAGTCCACAGCGACAGGGCCGCTTCAGGGTTGGCACTAAGGATATTTTATGTATCCATAGACAGCCGATGGATCCATAAGTCCATCAGGAACGACTCCTCAAGTTAAGTCGAGGCTGTTAAGCGTTGCCTGTGGCGTAGAATGTAGTGGACAAGTGGGTATGTGCTAGACCCTCGTCCACTAACAACTTAATACGCCTTTCCTGAAAAACAGCCGTAACGTAGTCCCAACAGGCATCGAACTAGAGAACACAGTGGGGTTTGGAAACAAACCGTATATTTCCAGCAATGTTCGGAAATATGATAAGTAGTTAGCTCTAGCCTAGTCTGGGACCAACGGCATCAACCAAGAGGAAAAGAAGAGAAGCGCCAGATGGGCTACAGCCCACTCGACGGCGCTCAAAAGCGCGCCAAGCGAAAAGTACGTGGAACCTTCGAGTGCGTTAAACAACGCTCGAATAGGTTCAGGTTGAACGACCTTGAAGAATGAAATAATAGATGAATCGTTAAGAAAAGGGTAAATGTTCGTTGCGTGCAATTAGATGCACGACTGAAGAAAGTTGCACTGAGTTCGTATCAGGCCTCCTGTTGCAGACGTACATAGAATCATGCGTACAGAACAGACAAGCAGGAAAACACGGTTGCAGCCGGGATCCTTAGAGAAGTCACACGATCGCCGGTCACTACAAGAAGGCGCGAAGACTCCTGGTTGCCTAGCTCGGCGGTATTCAGCAGCTGGGCGGTGCGTTGACGATCCGAAGGGCCAATGCGCTTGATAATGACCACTTTGACCTGCTCATATTGTTTAGCTTAATCCGGTAGCTCCAAAATGTCGTCCACCTCGTCTATGACCTGAGGTGGGAGAGCAGCGACTACGTGGTGAAACTTCATCGGTTCCGTGGTTATCTTTCTCAAAGGAAAATTGGAGTCCAGTTGTGCAAACCAGCTTCCAGGATAATTCTCTCTGGAAGGCGCGATCTGGACGGAAAGCGCACTGACAGAAATGTCTGACGAACTGAAAACCTGTTCTAGCGTAATTCCGGCGGCAACAGATGTTGAAAGTAAATAAATAAATGTAAAGCTGAGGTCCACTTACCTCAGAAAAATAAAATACACCTGCGAACAATTAAAGTGTTCGGGCTCACCAGTTTTAGTGCGTACGTTCACTAAGTAAACGGTTTCCCGGATATAGGCCACAATACCAGACGTGAAATAAAAATACCGATAATTGTGGGGACCGAAAATATACTATACCATAATGACAATTGGTCTCGATCAACGCCAAACGACACTGATAGGCAAAGGTGGATAGGGAGGATGAGAATCCGATCGTCGAGCGCACGAGTAAGCCGGAGGAGTGTGTGTCGTGTCCTTGACGCTCATCGGCCGACAAGCGTGCAAACAAACAGACGCGATCACATACGCCAAGCAGGCGGTAAGCAAAGCTCCTTATGATCCTGTGTACAATGTGAACCAATATTTTGGGAAAGATTTTACACATCGTACAGCATGTGGACAGCGGTTATCTCCATGGCACTACTTAGGAACTTTGATCACGATATTGCTGGGCCTTTTCTATTAATTGTTTTTACTGCTTTCAATAATCTTTGCAAACCTTGTATACGCCAGGCTCAATGTTTTCTCCCGTATTCGTACATTCATACACATTTGTACATTGCAGTAAATTTCGTGCCCCTGTTCCACATCTTTACGCGCTTATATATTTGTTGTAAAATTTGTGTATATTTGAGTGATGCAGTCAGATATATCAGTTCCTAAGGTGGAGCTAGCCGGGGTAGATCAGAAGGAAATCGCCCTGAGTTTTTGTGTTCCTGATTATGTCCCGGCGACCCAGAATACTGGATAGCGCAGCCAGAGCTACAATTCCAGTTGGCCCGCATCACTAGCCAGTCTGCCGAGTTCACACTCTTGGCTACCGCAATGCCAATGTCGGTCGAACCTTATGTCAGAGACTTAGTGATTGGACCACCTGAGACCAACCCTTACGACGCGTTCAACAGTGCATTCTTAGAACGTGTTGTCGTATCAGAGGTCAAGCCTGGTCGGACAGTTTAGGCCACAGCACCTCGGCAGAAGGGGTTGGACCGCTTGACTCCAAGGTGGAGGCCACTCTGTCGTGCCAGCTTCCCGACACAATTCCTAAGCTCCGCCGCTTCAATGGACTTGTGAATTGCTATCGTCGAATTATTCCCAAATGCGCCAGGCTTATGTAACCCCTGACCGATCTACTCCGGGGCAATAAACGTATTTTACATCTGACCCCCGAAGCCACTACGGCTTACGCCACCGTAAAGGAGGCACTCGCCTCTGCGGTCACGTTGCGTTGCCAACAACCGGACGCACCAACCAGCATCGCTGTAGATGCATCGAACACAGCCATAGGTGCAGTGCTGCAGCAAGCAATTCGCGAGACTTGGAAACCAATTGCATTCTTTTCTCAACGTCTCAGCGATACCGAAACGCGATACAACACCTTCGGTCGTGAACTTTTAGCTGTGTACAAAGCTGTGCGCCAATTTCGTCACGCACTCGAAGACTGTGATTTTATCATTTTCGTGGATCACAAACCTCTCGTGTATGCCTTGGGGAATTTCTCCGACAGACTCACCCTGAAAACCTCGACGACTGAACTACATAGCCCAGTTTTCTACGGACATCCGCCATGTCTCCGGGGCCGCAAAATTCGTCGCGGACACTTTAATATGAATGCACAGCGTGTCTTTAACCACCGACTTGATCTCACCTCACAACAAAGCTGCACAACAGCAGTCCTATTGCACATTTATTGGCTGCGTGTAATCGGTGGACCGTGAATATCTCTGTTATCTTCTAGATAAAAGATATTTTCCGGCTATTGAAGTTGTTGAAATTTTGTAACATGTTGCAGCTTCCGAAATATTGGAAATCTGTTACCTGAAGATTTCTTTGTTTCAATCTTCCGAAGACTCAAGGAAGGTATGTGAGGTAGTTCAATGGCACATATTGAAGGACAAATGAGGCAGGGGAGCCGGTAACCTTTCAT
>LUCH01005628.1:30568-41821 GCA_013368495.1 Paragonimus heterotremus | reverse complement strand
TAGAGCTCATCAGTAGTGCATATCATCGCCACTGCCGGGACTTGAACTACGGACACGCTGTTCATGAGCAGGCAACCGTGTTTACCACTGCGCCAGTGACCTCACGTTAGGCACGACCGAATTATCATATGTGAACGCTCAACCACTTTCGCTTGTGATATTTATTGTTAGAGCTGCTGTGATTTCAACTTGGAGAGAAATCCTAATGATGGGATCATCGACTGGAGTTAACAGGTCGGTAACGGCGTTTCGGGCAACCTGAGCACTACTCATGAGCGAATATGACCGATCGTTCACATACGATGATGTAGTCGTGCCTAATGTTGGGTTAATGACGCAGTAGCCAACACGGCTGCCTCATGAAAGCATGGTCGGAGTTCTAGTCCCGACCGTGGTAAAGATGTGCAGTACGAACGAGCTTGGGCGGAACTCGAGTATAGTGCTTCTTTTCGAAAAGGGTTGACTGAATATTCTATAGGAATACAATAGCTGTGATCAGTTGAGTTATGTTCAGTTTACGTAAAACGAAAATTCCCTACAGCAAAAGTAGTTACATCAAAGTAACGTGTACCATAGGTGCAAACAGCCTTTAGCGAGAGTTTCGAGAGGACAAGATAAGAGCACGGATCAAAATATCTGATTTTTGTGGTAACAGAAAAATAGTGGAAAGAAAGCACGAATTCACTTAGGTCTTGTTCACAAAAGTTAATGATAGATGTAGCTGTAGCCGACCAAAATCTTCAGTGAATAAAGATCTCAAGACAGCAAAATACAGTGTGTCAACATGAAACAATGCTTAGTAAGGTGATGACCAATTCAGTACACAGAAAACGTATGCACATTGCGACAAAACTGATTATCTAGTATTTGACAGAAAATCACACAATATGTTGCATACTAACCATTATTCGTTTTTAAATAACTAAGATCCCTATAGATCATGACAGTGAAGGGATGTTTGTCGTTCTTATTTTTACTGCTTCCTTCGTTTATTCATTAAGAACGAACGGATGTCAAACATCCCTTTACTGTCATGATCTATAGAGATCCGTTATTTAAGAACGAATAATGGTTAGTATGCAACATACTGTTGCGTGATTTTCTGTGGCTAACCCAGATAGATCAGATCATTTAATCCATTCCATTTCGCCATATATTCCTTTCAGCTAAACTAAGATCGTCTACTTAGACCACATAATTAGTACCATAAAATATCACTTAACTCCGTCATGCTGCTGTAAATCCCAGTATACCTCTTCGACATATATGCTCCGCAGATTCTCGATTGAGTTTAGAATAGGACGAAAGGATTAGAGCAGTGGATTGTTGAAAGATCACGTTCTTCTTTGCATATGACGTGATACATGGTAATAAAAATTTATCCACTGTAGTGATACTATAAGTGTCACTACAGCCCCCGCTACAACGAGGTTGCATTTTGACGTGGTGTGACGGCTTGAGCAATTCGATGATCTATTAGGCTAAACTGGACGGCGTGACGGAATAACTCACGCCGGGCAGGCTAACAGGTGTAGGTCAGACAAACCACAGTCCCTTGGTCCTCTAAGTTGGGGAATGGAAGAAGGTCGGCATCTTCTCCGGAAAAAATACCCATTTTAGTGCACTGTCACTCACTTGTTGCCCTGTGGTATGGGCTTATGAACCAAATGCCTTAGCTGAGGACTAATCGTTCTCCTATCTAGGTCTGGCAGTATTTAAGCCCACATAAAACAACGAACATTTAAAACACCAATAGTTACACACTGCATCGGCCACCTCGCAATATAAACCGGGTCGCCCTATCTGCTGCACACAGCAGACTGGATAGGCAAAAACGTGCTAAGGTTGACTCTTCCTCTATTGTCCTATCAAATTTAGTTCTTAGGCCACTCCCGAATCGCATTTCTAGTAATTACTCCACAGGTTCCACAGCGAGTATAACAAATCACAGTAACACTGTATCGGCAGGTCTCATCTCCTAACAGCTAGCATTCGACCTCTCTCGTCCATTGCTTGGGCCTAAAATACGAATTAACATAGTTGCCTTTAACATTCACACTCTAACACACATAGGTCAACAAACCGCTCCCGCACGGATGTTAGACTCGTTGAAGGTCGACGTCTGTTGCATTTCAAAAACTGAAATCCAGCACAGTAGTCAACATAGGAAGCTGAAAGCACCCAATATGTCTACTCGATACTAGCTGCACACTTCGGGTGATTTCACGGCCGCCGCTACCGGTCAGGTTAGAATAGATATAGTCTTCAACGCAACGGCTGTAGCCGAATTGGTATACTGTATACCTCTACTAGTGGATTATGTGCCGTTCGCTTAGCAGGTTCTGTTAGGGCCAGATATAGAGGCCAAACCTTCAGACAACTTTTCGGATTACGTTCAAACTGGCTGCGGTGACGTCGGAGTCACCACAAAGGTTCTGGTGTCCAGTATGCTTTAGTGACTCACTGCAGCTTGGCAGGAAAGCTTAGTTCTTCCACTTAGTCTTTTTAAAAAAATAATTTTCACAGTTCTTAACAGCGTTTTCTTCTAGGATATTCCACGTCACTGTTGAGGTGAGCGGAGGTCCGAGCTACAGTATCCTCTGATCAGGCTCATGGCTGCTATGATGATGACGATGATGAGTACGAAATACAGACAGGGTTTTATCCTGGATAAGGATATACTGATCAATTTGTCACCTTTCTACAAGTTCTGGAGTAGCGTCATGCGTACGGCCAACCAATAATCGCCGTTCCTTTTGACAATGAAGGTGCATCAGTTGGACAATCAGCACTTTTGGTGTCGTTCAAGTAGAGGAGTGTGCCGGACAAGTAAGTGGATATACTGTTGGCAATTTAGATATCTACTTCAATGCAAGTTAGGGTTTACGGTGAACCGTCTGACAATTTCAACACCAAGAGCGAAGTATCTCAAAGCTGACCATTTTCACCATTTTCGTTTAACTGTTATAAACAAATTGGTGAATGACACCATGGACCTCCTACCTGATGAAAGACTGCTCCATTTTGATTATGGTGACAACAAGGTGTTGTTGTTCGACAATCTTCAAGCGGCACTGATAATACTAAAATCTACTCCACGCTCTACTGAATACTTCATAATGCTCTTTGCAGCCTAAATATTCCAAGTGCTTTTACAACATTGCCACGATTACATAGTTTAATTATTAAATAATGAAGTCACCGAGGTCGTTAGCCGACTTGTGTACTTGGGAAGTTGCATCAGCAGCGGTGGAGTTTTAAGAAATGAAGTAGAAGTTCATGTCTCCAAGACTAGCAGAGTACTCGACGACCCAGGAGATCCCTGGTGACGGAGAAGCACTTCTCTGAAGCGTAAGGCTCGCACATATAAAGCGAAAATGAGGGCTGTATTATTGTACGGCTTCAAAACTTGATCGCTCAGGGTGGAAGAAGTTAATCGTCTTCAAGTATTTCATTATAGATATCTTGCATTGAGTGGTACGACTGAGTAAGCAACGAACAGTTTGGGAGATAGGTATTTGGTAATAAGTGCCAAACGAATTTGTTTGTTTAATCTTTAGGTTTGCGCAGACCTAGTTGATTGGTCACTGCAGCAAGGATGCCAGTCAGTCCACTGCCCATGCTGCGGCGGACTGCAGCAAGGTGGGAGGCAAACAGACGAAGACCTAGCATAGAGAAATGAAGTCGTTCATCAAGGGAGGTAGCCACTGTAGGTCGGGTTCCTATCTTGGGTTGGGGACCTTGTGACCCGCAGAATCGGCGGTTGGAGACGTTAGGTTAAATGGTGGCTAGTCAGTTCTACTGACATGAATGTTGTCGTTGTTTGACTGAGTGGTTTGTGAAGTAAATGCACTTAATGATGCGGGGCAGTGCAAGTCGTAAGGGATCTTGCTGATGACGCCCCACCTTCATCTACAGCTCGGTTGTTGTTTGTAAGATGTAGACATCTTGACGTTAGTGGCGTGGTAGTCAAGCAACAACGTGGTCACGAAATATGAAGACCTCGACTGCTCCATTGAGCAAAGTGGGTAGGTGTCGCCTGCCTGGATGGGGTCCTCATGATCACTCAAATCGCTGGTTAGAGACGCTACCCGAGATAGCGATGTGTCGCAGTCAATGGCATTCCTGTATCCATACCATTTCTAGTTCATCCTCTTAGTCTCCTGTTATTAACTTTTGACTTTCTTAGTAACGTTTTCTTCTAGGATATTCCACGTCACTGTTGAGCTGAGCGGCAGCCCAAGCCACAGTACCTTTTGGTCAGGCTCATGGCTGTTATGGTGATGATGATGAATGTTAGAGTATAAACATAGTTGTTATGAAAGGTTAGGTCCCGCCCTTCCCTTTTTCTTTTCTTGGTCAGGGCTTCATGGCTGTACGACAGTTGAACATCAATGGGAACTGCTGATTTGTTGCAGTATTTGATAGTGATGATGACAATGATGTTAGCGAGTTACCATCGAACACATATAATCCACCTACTGTGCGTTTGAAACATCCCCCCCGCCGTTACTGACCAGTTGTCTAAGAGCACTTTGACATTCGAAAGTTATACCAGTGACAGCTAAGCGAATCAAGATCATTGAAATTAAACTGCATCCCATCAATGAAGTTCACACATCTCTATATCGATAAGACGTGAGTCTCTGTTTGCTTCAGAGGAGGATGTATGTGCTCAAGACTGATATAAATTGACCATCACATCATTCAACAAACCACCCAGAGGCATTCCATAGCTACTCTAGTATGACTCTTGTGAAGATGCTCAGCGCGACCTTTGAGTGTAACCTCAAACAACTACTCCTTACATTGGACACCGATCGAAGAACGCTGGGTTAGTCTCGTTAGGGTTAAACTGAAAACTATTCTATTCATAATTTGGCCATATAAGTTGTTTGACGATCTACCATTTGTTCAGGTGCATTGTATTGAAAGCCGAGATAGTCTTTCTCGAAGTCGCAGAGCGTTTCACCTCGCGCCATAACAGAATGACAAATAGCTTACGTTTTCGTGTGAGATCGTGATGGCTGTCCATTCATCCTTAGAGTACAGATCTATCAAGATGATGTTCAGATCACACCGTGTGTAATTTCTTTGGCTAAGATGTCGAGTGACGGCCCGCCCAGTGTATAATTGACTCATGTGCCGTATATGCGCGTATTTTGGAGATAAAACTAATGTACATACATGGAGTGGTATCGTGACCTTGTCAAGATCACCGTTGCAACTTTACGAATGAAATCTTTAGGGAAAAAAAGCGTCAAACAGCTTTTCATTATTAAGGCATATAAGCGTCTGCTAGTCACACGCAACCACCTGTAAAACATTCCGTAGACACACCGCTGTCACGAGATACACAGAGAGCGATAATGAAATCAAAAGATGCATATCATATTTAGCGTCTTCCGAAAGCACTGATCAGCACAACTTCCTTAGAAAATAAGTAAGAGAGATAAGAGTTAGAATCACGGTCATATATGACCAAGCCAAATAAAGAATAACTATATTCAATTAACAACCACTTGAGAATGTCTGGTTCAGACAACCATCAAGCATTAGATAAGGAAATATAAGTTGCTATAGTCGCGTAACATGATTGGGCATTCCACAGTATTTCCAAGAGGCTGATTCCACAAGAACGGGTATCAGAACGCGTGAGCCTCAAAACAGAAGTAGAAGCCTGGATGACTGATGTTGGTGAGATCGGAAATTGTGGAAACATCATATATGACCATATCTGTTATACTCAGATCACTTTTCAACAGCATGCACTAGTGTGCAAATAGCGAGATGAACGTTGACTCTTGCATTTGCGAAATGAACATAATGACCACAGTGATCGCTCGAATAAAAACATGAGTATGTCAGCCAACAGATCTGTTGAGACACAAACGATGTGACAGTTCGCATCGCAACATTGTACACGTGACATTTTATATACAGTTGACAGCAATATTGGTGGTCGATGTGTTCAGTCCGGACAAAAAAACACCAGGCACTGCGGTGAGAAAATGAAAACTGGAAGTACACTAAGAATGTTTCACAGGCTAAATTCACTGCATCCGAATGTATTCTTCCTACAAGCGTATAAAGATGGCTATTCGTTTTCAGAATGTATACAACACTCGAAGTTCTAGTGACTGGATAGCACATTCAATCTACTGAAAGCTTACCAGAAGCAGTTAATAGTGTAATTTTGCTTACAGAATGCAAATGAACATTGGTCCATACCTTGAATCACAAAGTGAGGTGAATTTTTTGCTCTTGTTACACTAGTTAATGAACTCCGGCTACGCAATGCTGTCTTGATACGAAATTGTTTGAAAACAAGCACAGAGCGCTATAATCGAAAGAGTATTTCACTTTCAGGGCAGATGACCGATGAAAAGGGCTTTACACGAATTGTCCCATAAGACTGACAATGCCATGATGTTGTAAAGGACAATTTGAAAGAAGCACTGAGCAAAATATACTTTACAACGAAACATGGTGACAAACGGTCTAAAAAAGAACAATACCAATACTACTAATCACCGGAGGCCGAATTCGATTATAACCTATTAGCTATTGTATCTGAGAAGTGACAGATTTTAAGCACTAATGAAATAATATTTTACCCAATGAATGCGTGATCAAACACACTTGACTAATGAAAATCAGATACCAGGGATCGTTGGAAACACGCAATAAATACGGTGCGAAGCTGAAGTCAGTGGAGTCCTTAGAAATATAGACAATCGAAGCAGTTTAAGTCCACTGGGACCATGCTCATTGTTTAGTACAGATCAAACTAACACTCCCGGAAAGCAGTGAAGGTTAACTTATAACCACCTAGTCAAAGACAGGCCAGAAGAAAAAAACATTGACTGAAACGATGGTCATAATTTGAACATCACTCACATTTGATGGCAACTTCGCATTTAAACACTTTGCAGTCAGTCCCTTGAAAAATGCAGCTCTATACTCCAGTTTCATTCTTGTTCGTCAGTTGTACACATGTTTGCCACGAGCTGGGTTCGAATTACGGTCCATTACATTATAAAGCAACCGCGTTACCCAATATGTCATTGGCATCGAATTGAGCACGACCAAATTCTCATGGCTGAACGCTCAATCACAGTCGCTTGTGAGCAATCTGGGTGACGCTTAATTACTCAGGTGTTCCTCCAAATGATGTGATTGAAGAAAGTATTCGAAATACTGAGCTCTTTTTAAGTGATTCGCATACTACATTGTCAACTTTCACACTCCACCTCTCTTCTCCAGCAAGGCGGTACGTGCTTTTAGGCGTCAACTGAATACTACCACATTCTGAGCCATAGGTTTACAC
Source organism: Paragonimus heterotremus (assembly GCA_013368495.1). Taxonomy (NCBI): domain Eukaryota; kingdom Metazoa; phylum Platyhelminthes; class Trematoda; order Plagiorchiida; family Troglotrematidae; genus Paragonimus; species Paragonimus heterotremus. The sequence continues at coordinate 34,491 of LUCH01005628.1, read as the reverse complement.
ATCCCGTATATTCTGAAAAACTCGTAATATCCAATCAATCGACCAAATAGTACGAATGAGCAACCTGTGCTGGTTTAAGCATGTACTCCACATTCCGATTGAGTTTTCATCGCACAGGGCAGTAGTTCCGGAGATCAGGAACAATTGAGCGCTGTAGTAGATGGCTTATGTGCATCTACAACGTTTCTGATTCTTCTATTTAGACTTATTGTCTCCAGATCTTATTTCTTTTTTGGCGGTTTTTCATGGACTATTTCACGTCAATGTCGCGGCGAACACCGTCTCGAGTCATAGTGTCGTCTAGTTTAGGCTCAAGGCCGCCAGGAATGAACGAATGACTTGGGAGATAACCAGTTGCAAAAATAAGGTAAACAAGTGCATGGCTAACCTACTTGCTAACATGAATACGGAAAACTGTCCCACCAGCACACATCCAGAACACTTCAAAGTTTCTTCTTCTTGATGGTCGTCTTGAACTTCGATTTCGTCAGTACTCGTACGACTTAAAACCTAACGTGGTAGCTGAAGATTTGAGACAGTTATTCTTTAAAAATTGATGCGGTTAGCGGCAGTCGATTCGGACTAGCCTGTCACAGTGACCGGAGCACTGGCACACAACATGGTGAACTGACATCTGAAATGACAGGCAACTTCGTTCCAAGCAGATATAGAGATAGTGGAAAGCTGAAGCATCGAATGTCGATGACTCACACAGCGTCAATAACAAGTTCGGTTCTGAAGTGATGCCTTTCGGAGAGCAGGTTACATGACACTGTGTAGTGTCTGGGTTTAATCAAACCAACCGCAGTAGGTGTGTGTAATCACTAACAGTGGCAGATCTTTTTTGCCAGCTGATACGTGATGTGTGATATGTTATGCATTATCGACTGGTCCACGCACGCTGCATGCCTATCGATCAAGCGATCACTATTCGGATTGGCCACCTTATCGACCGTGGGAAATAATCCTACTTACGTCTTGTTCACATAGTGCGTACTGTCTTACGTCAGATTGACTGCTCTGTAACTGAGTATATTGTTGTTGTTGCAATGAGCCGTTTTATTAGTCTATTATCATTCCGTTAAGTGGTAAACATGACCCTAGCTTCTTCTTTTCCGCTTGCATCGTCAGTAACGGGATAATGTATACGTATGCATACGTATGTCTATGTAAATATGTATAATTAACACCTCATTTTGGTTCGCCTAGTTCCCAATTTCGCCAGCATGAAGCTATCTTGTCACGTTAATTTTATACCGAATATTGAAGTGATAGCTCACATAGCTGCACGCTGCCGTGATTGCGCGCGAATGATCTAGAAAACCAGGTATGCCCAACGTGACGAAGTGTTGCCCAATTGGAGCAGTCATATTAAGGCTCAAGTCAGCTCTATCCGACAGTAAGTAATATCTAGCTTTGCGGGCAAAGTACTGCGATAAAAATGGCTGTCTGTTAGTACCGATTGCCTAACATGATTCATAGGTCGGGAGTTAGTGGCTAGTGTGCGAAACAAAAATATGACACACAAACATCATCTTATCAAAACACCTCATACGACCCATACCAAACCTTCACTACTGATTTAAGCAACGTTCAGTTGGTTCAACGAAGACAGTAACTTCAACTTAACTGAGAATTCCTGATCACGGGGTTATCGATTGGATAGAACAGAGTGACTCCGTTCATTCTTCTATCGAAATGATCGGGCAAGCTGAACACTATTCATATAAAGTTGTCGTTGAGCGTTTGAATTTGATCATTCGGTCATGGCTATTGCGATGTTGGCGTTGTGGTTAACATGCTAGTCTCACAAGCACGATGGTCAGAGTGCAAACTCCGATCCGGACAAGGATATGCACTACTGATGAGCTCTGATAAGATTGAAACTCGAGTCTAATGCTTCCTTTCGAAGTGGACTAGCCGAAAGGCTTATATGAATGCGAAGACTGCGGCCAAGTGTGGACGGTGTTCAACTTTGACCGGTCGACCGAACGGTACACCACCGTTTAAGACCTTGTGTTCGGTCGCGTTTATTTGCGGAGGTCTTGAGCGGTAGCCAACGCTGAGCATGAAGACGAACTAGTTTCGACAACAACGAACATGACAGTTTTTATACGCAGTTTTATTAAGCGAACGGAAGATCTAAACAGCAAGTAACCGCATTTAAGAACGTACACATTGCTATCAGTATATACGTGGACGGGTGATGTAAAAGTCTTTGGGAAAGTCTATTTTCTCCCAAAATGCTTCATTTATCGAGATACCCACGAAAAGTAATTTGTGATTTTGAATTCTGTTTTTCTTTTCGCGCCATAACGTGCTGAAATTTATTTTTGGCTCACGTTTTTCCTCCGTCTCTGATCGGCCCATTTCACTTTTAATGCATCGATTTGGGTGGGATTCTTCAAGGTTGTTCAAAGACTATATATATGCGGACGCTGGTCTGCTGTGCTGTCTTTGGTTTGAGAGCAAATACAGTTTCGGCTGAAGGTCAAGGTTTTCTGTGTTGTTCTGGGGGTTTCGGTATCGTTGCGCTCTGTGCTATGTGTCTGTGGACCGTATACTCGTGTGCTACCCATTTCTCGTTATTGTTGACCAGCGGGTCACAACAAAAAACAAAGCGGATGAAACCGACATTCGGAAGATCAACTTAAATGAAATGAAATGAAATGGTGAAATTAAACCAGTTAAATGTAGGAAGTCTGTATGCTCAATACGGATGAGTTAGCAAAAATGTACACCCAAAATTCAAGAACTAGTCGTTCGGTGGTCGAAAACGTGAGTAATAAAACAGAGCGGATAGTAGCAGTAGAGTATAAATGCATAGGAAGAAACCTTAGTAAGACTGAACGCTCAATCTCAATTTCCTCATGCAACAAATCTACATAAAATCAAATGCATTTGAGCGAGTGAACTGGACATCGTTTTCTATGATTCACGTAGATAAAGATGAAATATGAAATGTGATCACATTGAAAGGGGGCTAATGCAATGAAGCAAATATACTAACGGTTAAGTAACAGTAAAAGTAGATCTTTGGTGGTATCCTGTGTGGAAGCGCAAAATCTAGGGGCCTGATAGTGTGACTTTGGTACTGACAACCAATATTTGCACAAGCTGCACCGTTCGGCAGTGCCAGACCAAACACCCATTTGTATTAACGAAAGGTATGACTATGCACCGCAAGCACGCACGCACACACGGTACAGCGGGACTGACAAGTCAGCAATCCTCGTCACTGTCTGACTGTGCATGTTGTCCGTTGTTTGCACAGTTCCTCTCCGACGGATTCAGACATTCAGTATACATGCACGAAACGCGTTGGTGCGTCTGGGTGTGCGGTGCGTTCCTACGAGTGCATGCAAACAGGGTACATGCGAACATGCACGCTTGTGTGCACACAATCGCGGTGACACCGACCCTGGGAGGATACATGACAGGATAGAATAGTATGGACCATGATCGATCGACGACGGTGAATAGAACACATTGATTTTAGACGACTATCACGTACACCGCATTAACGTGGAAATGAGATTGAAACCGAACAGGTTGAAACTAGGCCTAAAACATGCACCATCGTCACTATAAGGATTAGTGTCTAAACCAGCTGTTGCGCAAAAGAGACAATCTGTATCAGACTGGCTGATGCAAGCAGCAGACAAAATTTGGACAGAATCTGAGCAGCTGCTGTCTATACAGTAGAAAACTATAACTTTGAAAAACATTTCGTTGCGTAAACATCAGACAGCGCATAAACGTAGCAGGGTTTTACTCGTTAATCAGTGATGGTGCGCATTAGAGAAGTTAAACCTTGCAGGTTATATCATGCGAAAATTCCCATATAGTCATGAAAAACAGTGTGTAGCGAACAATCTCGTTTTCAGTGATTCATCATCAGGTTAAATACATCACATTTATGT
>LUCH01005628.1:9679-27287 GCA_013368495.1 Paragonimus heterotremus | reverse complement strand
CGTAACACAAAGCCTGAACAAAACGTTTCTGGGCGCACAGGAGTGAGTTGTATAGGCGAATTCCAATAGCTTCAGCGTCAGCTGCGTACTTGATAACAACGTAAATCCGACTGACATATAGGCTAGATACAACACCGCATACTAACTTTTGCAATTTCCGTTGGAGACCGAAACGAATGATCAATTAGGCTTTTTCGGATGTACGTTTGCGTCGCCGCGCGGATGGCTCAGTTCAAAGCGCGATACACAGAAAGAGCACGTGGAATGGTCAGTACATTCATTTCAATAATTTTGTACCACTCGCCCTGAAGAGAAATCTAATCAACTGTTTGACGGACAGAGCGGCCAGAATTTGCACGGATGATACTATAGCCGAAGAATTGGATTTCATACGTACAATATCAATACAAAATGGCTACCCCGAGAGGTTCATAGACAGAGCTACGCAACAACAGAGTGAAAGGGACCAGCTGTATCAAGTGGAAAAGAAAACTGTACACATCGGACTACTCTTCAAGGGCGACACGTTAGCTGAAACTATCACAAGCAGACTCACGAAGGCAGTTAGTTCAACGTTCGGCGTCGCTAAATTACGTGTCCACTTCACGGTTTTGTGCCCACGACTAAAAGATAAAGTGCCTATTTCTGCAGCCTTGTTTTGTGTATACTCATTCACTTGTTCCTGTGGGATTAGTTATGTTGGCCGCACGACCAGAAGTTTATCTGAACGGGTCCGGGAACATCACTCAGCTTGGTTCAACAGTGGAATAACGAAATCTGTCAACAGTGCCACACTATCGCACCTGGTGGATTCGAATCACTCGGTCAATGTGACGGACGCATTTCGACCAATGTGCCGAGTTAAAGCCACCCAGTCGAGGGCAGTGAGGCGTGGGATTCTGTCCACAGCTGAAGCTATTGGAATTCGCCTATACAACTCACTCCTGTGCGCCCAGAAACGTTTTGTTCAGGCTTTGGATCTGCCATGGCCAACCTCACACCCTGCTAGCTTGTCAGGACCCACGGTTAAAGTGAGTACTTGATTGCAACATGACATCGAACTGATTGACCCCATTAGCCACTCGTTCCTCGTTTACCCCCTTTAATGATTCCCCTGTAAAATTCGTGACATAAATGTGATGTATTTAACCTGATGATGAATCACTGAAAACGAGATTGTTCGCTACACAGTATTTTTCTTGCAGGTTATATTCAATAATGTCTCACATTATAAAACCTGTCGGGCGAAACGAGGTCTTACAGTCGCTGGGTGCTGTTATGTTAACAGTGATCAGACAAAAAGTAGTTCGGTGTCACAACTGACTTTGTAAAGCACACCGCTGAGTGAGTGCACTTGATGACGTGGGGCAGTGAAAGCCCTAAGGACGTTGTCTCGCCGATGACGCTTTACTTTCACTTACAGCTCGGTTGTTTGTCTGCAAGGAGTAGACACTTTGGTGCTGAATGTTTGAATATAGACGAATCTATTTTTAATAGTTAGGTCCCTGCCCTTTCTTTTTTTTATTCTCTCTTCCTATACAAGGTTTGCTTTTCTCTTCATGGTTATGTGACAATTAAGCATCAGTGTGAATCACTGATGTATTGCTGTCTATGATTACGATGATGCTGTTGAGCGAAACGCAAAAGACAAATTATCAATGCTACGACTTAGCATAACGTCAGGGTCGATTAACTGGGAGGAAACGAAATCGGGAGGGGCTCATTAGATGATGATTCGACATGACTCGGCGATGGTTAGATCAAATAACGGTGAGCCCGGTCATCTTTGGTGTCAAACATCAGGCAGGGAATAAATTTTACGAAAACAGACAATTACGTCTAGTACTACATGAGCAAAACGGAAATCTGTTTAAAAACAAGTACCACAATTCAGTGGTGCGTTCATTGTATACACTATACTGACCTTACTCAAAGAAGCCGTATGCAGAATAGTACGACTTAAACGACACAGGGCCTGAATGAGACTCCCGTTCTCAAGCAGAGACCAAACACGATCGCGGCTGACTGGATCCAACACGATGCTTGCGTATTGACTGAACGCGTGCAACGAATCATCTTCAGCCAATTCAATCAAGCCTATACCAACGAGACGGCGACGAGGTCCGGAGTGAGCGGTATACGAAACAGCTTGCGCGTCTGGCTCTCCAAAATTAGTTGGGGGTAAGCCTGTCGGAATCACATCGCCAGCAGTGATTGCAGCGACTGTAGCAGTGGTTGGGACAGAATATGACAATTCGGATGAACTGACCGAATCGGCAGACAACTCCGTCTGGATTTCAATCACGCCTGATAACGGCCTAGAACTAACAACAGACTGACCGGCTGATTTCCCCACCGGAGGGAAAATATCTTCCTCTTCTGCGTTTAGGGTATCCATGAAAATTCGCATATTATTGTACAGATCCAGGATGCTCCGAAAAATACCGTGTGCACTGTCCTCCTGATGTTGCTCGTCGGAACAACACGTGAGTATCGGATCGCGAAACACACGTAATAAGAGATTCATCTGTTCCAAAGTGGTGTGTAGAAAAACGTCAAGTTCATCAACGCACCTGAAATGGGTGGAACATGTAAAAGCGACTAATGAAAAAATCTTCAGTAAATCTTCCGATGGAATTTGATAGAGCGGATATGCGATAATGTCTCCTGATAAACTATCAACGCGATGTATCGGAAGGTCAAAAGTCTCGGTATATTTGACAGTAAAGTATCAGCGGTTTGTGCCGATGCTTAATTACCACAGCACCTTGAAGAAAAAGAGTAAATATGGATTAGAAAATTAAAAGATGGAGGAGATGTGAGGCTCAATTAATCACACCTGCGTCCAATCTTATACAATTAGGGCTACAGTGTCTAGGCCCTTCACACAAACGACCAGATTGCAATGACATGCTATACATAGTCTTCAGAAATGAGAGACAGTTATCATCGTGCTCAAAACCAAGACACTGAAGTCAGATCCCAATAACCACTGTCTGATATAAAACCACCGTTAAAGATTATACGGGTCTATTATTGTTTTAGTCTGTGCTGTGCAAACATACATGACTGGTTTTCAAGGAAATTCGATCACGTAGAAAGTAACCAAAACAAGAAATCGTGACTGATTTAGCGCACAAGACAATTTAGCTCTCGTCCGGACAGTAATGCAAAAAATATAAGGATCAAGGAACAATCTGCACCAAAGCATTGCATCTAAGGGAAGGCACTAGAGTCAACAACATATACCCTGAAAACAGTTACAAAAGCAGTTTATAAGACGATGGTTCTAAGCATATTCTTAGATACCAGCGGACGTGCAAACATGTAACAATTCCCACAAAAAAGATATTAATATACATATGCATACAACCATACATTCATACGTCCAACCCAGTGTAACGCGTTGAGGACAGGCGATACAATGAACGGGGAGATGGATGAGAACAATAAATAAATAAACTGGAGTGAAAAGGAACAGGATCGCATAACAGCAACACTGACTATAACTCTACGCAACTCCCGATGGAATGTTAGACCACAGGTAAGTAGCATTTCTTGAGCCACGTTTAGAAAAACAGTGACATCCGACAAAACTAGACCTTTATTTGAATGACCGATTGTCTCGAGAGAAAAGACAGTAATTGTTCGGCTAACTCCAATCGACTAGGACTTCTCTCCAAGGTGAAACCAATGAAATCACTAAACCTGTTGAGCAGGATTTTGATTAGCGAGTATTACTCACAAGCGAATGTGGTTGAACATTTACAAATAATAATTTAGTCGTGCCTGACGTGAGATCAATGGCGCAGTGGTCAACATGGTTGTCCCGTGAAACCGTGGTCGGACTTCAAATCCCGGCTGTGGCAAGGATATGCACCACTGAAGAACTGTAATGAGTGATACTTGAGCATAGTACTTTGGTTTGAAAAGGGTTGGTTGAAAAGTCTCTGAGAATGCAAAAGTTGTGATCAATTGTGATTGTTGTTTAGATTACACCCGCCACAGTTGACTACTATGGCGTCATAATTATGTACCTGTAGATTTCTGTCTAAATAAAATAGGTTTTAGCTATACTTAGAGCTCAGTGTTTTTATAATCTAAACGAACTACTACGAACAAAGAAACTGTACACGATGGACATGTCAGAATCAGCATAAGTCGTACGGGTCAGTAAATATCACACAGCATGGGGTGGATAACAGATCCAGTAGACTGAAATCCGTCCGATTCAGCGAGGTATTTACTGATTTGTGTGACTTGTTCCGATTTTCCTGTCGACATGGAGTGTGAGGTGATCGAATATTACGGATAGCAATTGGTCACCACAGGGGAAAACAGACCGAGAAAGCTGTCCTACAAAACTCATGCATTCCTACGTCCATAATGAGCAGAAAACTAAAATTCAGAGCTATTCAAGAAGAGGGAGCAAGCTCCCATTTATTTAGCCTTATGAATGGGAAAAGGATCAGCCAAGGCTCAACATAATGGATGAGAACATTTTGGTGTGTAAAGAGTGAATTCTTTTCCTTTATGAGAAGGAAGGATTAATCCAATCCGACAGAGTACGTATGGTTAATGGTCAGTAATCACAAGGGAGTGGGAGCTTCTACGGATGTGACAGTCAATGCGAGTACTTGAGCAGTGATATGCTGTTTAATCTTATTTCGACCAAATTTAGTAGCGAGAGTAGTCAGTTCAATCAAGCAGCGTCAATACACTACAAAAATCATACGATTCATATGTCACTTACTTGTCATAATCCTGAGGAAACTTGTGCGTTAATTTCGCTTCCAATCCTTTACGACGAGTCTGGATGCGATCACGATACATTTGAAATAAGGTCTAAAAAAGGACATTCCAGAATGAGTGTATCACTTGATCGTTAATGTGCCGGTTTTTTCAATAACAAAAAATAGAGTTTAAAAAAAATAATGGTCAAATTTAGTAACAAAAAACGATACAGTAAGACTGCAGTATTCAGATTGGACGCTAGGGTCTCGGACTTTCTAGTTCTTCAACGTAGCGGTACCTGTCACCGAATGGTCAGCCAAATCACTCGCAAACGGTACAATGGGAGGTAAACAGAAAAAAACTGAACCACAGTGAGTTAGTTAGAATTATGGATAAGAAATGGCGGGGGGAAAAAATCGACAAAAGAGGCCTGTATTTTTTATTAGCTTAGTAAAGTTGTTAGCTCTTCTCCATCTTTATCACCATGGAGCTCTATCGATTTTACCCCGCTGTTGCTTCATAACACATTTGTGATTCTTTGCCAAAGTGCTATACTGTGAACCACAGTCAGGTTCAACGGCAGCTCAGGTCACAGTGTTATGACCACAAAAGATGCCCAGCCTGGGAAGCTACTTATTTCCGGACATTCATTGCAGGATGCGAACATACACAACCATGAGAGCACATTGTTTTGCAGGGCTGAAGTGTATCCAAAATCGTTAGCAGTAATGTGTCACCAATTTCTTTGTTAACACGTATAGCACAATGCTGTTACACGTTTTCCATCATCGTTTGCAGCAGCTGGTATTTCCAGTGTTGAGAACTGCTTTCTAGTCTCCAATGGTTCAGTTTGTTTCACGGTATACGTTGGCAATGCTGTACGTTATACAATATAGTACTTACAGGTACGGCTGGAAGCTAAAAATGATGATAATTACGATTATGAAACTGGACATAACGTGACTCAATAGATCTGGCCGTATGTTGCCTGAGGTGCGAACGATCAAGTGTCAAAACAAACAAAACAGGCCACGTGCGTGTGTGTGATTAGACCGAAGTTTAAAAAAAAACGATTTGAGAAATTTCACCAAAGCAGGGAAAACGACCCTACTGAATACGACGAGAACACACTCACTTCTACAGTGGTTGCCCGAATGACATTCTCCGTTAATGCCTTTTCCTCAAAACAGATAGCAGCCTGAAAAAGTGTAGGAAAAAAAGAAAGGAATTTCGTTTGATTTCAGAAAATTTCCATAAGATCAAAAGTAATGATGTGACGAACAATTGTTTTTGATAATTCTTTCTCAAGTCATTACAGTTACATAGGTTTCAGGAAGACGTCATGAGAAAAAGCGTAAAAAACAAGAAGTTGCTGTTAACAAATAACAATAAAGACTAATACTACACCTAATTGCGCTTCACCTTAGAAGAGGAATCTAAAAACGAGTTCCATTTCCTATATTTCAAACTGACCAAACGTCAACACGGTACACTGAGTAGGTCGATATATCGCAAACCTACATGGACATGTCAGTATATAAATTTCAACAGTTCTGGGCCCTTTAAACAGAAACGAAATCTGGCCCAATGGCTGACAAGTACAGCAAGAAAAATTTGTTCGGATGACGCAGTAGAGCAGAAACTGAAAACAGTTCAAAACCTGCCGGCGATTGTCAAAAAGGATCAAGAAACATCGTTCAGCTTGGATTGGAACCGGTTGTTGCAAATCAATTACTAGCACCATTGTTGCACATTTAACTGACACCAACCATCGCATAGACATCAGCAAAGCATTCCAGATGAGCGCATTCTGACAGCCGACGAATCTACTATTAGATTACACAACCCCAATCTGTGAAATTTGTTCAATCCTTGCAACTTCCGTGACCACAGATCAGTCACATCCAGTCTAACCACACACAAACATTCGACCCTGACCGTGTGACGTAACATCCAGTCAACGTCTTGTGTAGGCCTAACCAATTATTGTGTGCGTAGTCTAGTATTAGCCTTCATTGTTATTCGTTAACAGCCACTTCTTGTATTTTTGTGTTTTTTCTTATGACGTCTTGCTGAAACCTATGTAACTGTAGTGACCTGGGAAAGAATTATCAAAAACAATTGTTCGTTACATCGTTAATTTCGTTCGACAAAAAAAACCCACAAATAGTACACAAACATTCATAGCAGACGAGTCGTGAGCCGGCGAGTTCGCAGTCCAAATTCCATGCACGGTACAATTCCAGTAACTTTTAGTCCACCAAAAAGTTAATATCGTCAACATTAACGGAGAGGGAAGTGAAGATAAACAACATAATGCCAAAAAAGTTAGCACTGTTGCGTAACAGTACATGATCATTATCAAACCAATGCTCCATGGCTTGTTTCGTCCTTGTTCGGAAGAAAACCTTGTTTGGGTAGAGATAGCCTGAACTAAGAACCGTTCATGGTTTGAACCGGAGTTGTTATCTACCAGGCCATCGGCCTTATAGCTTCGCTTGCGAGAACGATGATTAACATAAGCGTTGTGTATCGAGCTCATACATTTAGTAGTGTTAATTACATAGTTTTGCTAACTACCTTCGTCACAGGAAGTAAACTGTGACCAGCCAGAGTAACACGATGTAAACAGGTTGTATATCAATGACGTTATATTCCAGGATTTGTATCACGACAGATGTGGTCACGTATTCGCACACGTAAGGCGAAATCTGTCAGAACCTACGTTGTGCAACATGGCGTCACTGATGGCACCTTCTGCATTTACCACGAAATGGAAATGCATATCACAAGGTTAGCTCAAGTAAAAGTTAAATGAAAAACTGTTCTAAACAACAATGCCCCCTGTCAACTGAGAAGCAGCAAATTCACATACTACGTTCTACTCAGGCTGAAGGACAATACACTTTCGTCGACGTATCAAGAGATGTACACCTAAGAGTATAGACGGTTACCTCAACACAGCATAAAACTAGTTGCCAAAGTAGCGCATGCAGACGAAATTGCTGGATCAAGTATGAGAGACGAGAAAATCTGCGTATAGCGACGAACGATCTCAATTTGATCATTCAGCTCAAGAGGATAGGCAGAGCGATGTAACAAGAACGGTATTAAAAGATTATTATCATCAAGCAATCTTTACTGGCTCATTGCTGCTTACATCGGATGAGTCAACTAAGAAAGCCTGTTATAGGAGTAACTAAACAGCTGCGCGTGTTAGTCCACACATAAGGTGCTTCTCGTTCAATACTGCCAAATAACGGAATCCTCTGGACAGAAAAATTCCTCAGGATATCTTAGGGTGGTAATTCGAAACCACACCGAAACACTAGACAAGTGGCGGTAGCGTGAAATGAACGAAGATGAAACTCAGACCATCCAGCTTATGAAGAACTATACTTCAGCAAACTGTCGTGGAGTAATGTATAACTTGTCTCGTTGTGTGCCCCGAACCCACCATCGTGTTGAGCCTGCAGGTTAAGATAAGACGAGAAGATTTCAAAACCTTGAGGTCAACATAATTTAGTTGGGCTTACAACAAGATAAAGTGTCAGGTCCAGGGGCAATCGTTCAGGTAAATGAGAGAAAGTGGTAGTTTCAACAACCCTTGGTGAAAATGTCCTCAAATCAGTCGACGAAGCACTTTACCATTAAGAATCGACAGGAGAGAACTTGAAGATACTCAACATAAAAAAGTGGTGTTTAGTTGCACCAATGAGTGAAAAACATGATGTCGCAACGCAGCCACTTTATTTCAAACGGATAGAACGATGAAAGAACTTACTTGTAAGAACTTGCCAATAATGTGCTCGGCGACTGCCACGATGTAAATCGAAACGGTGAAACTGAATCGGTCATTAAATTCCTAGTGAAGAGAACAACGCAAAAATGAGCTATTGAGCGTGTGAATCTTTTCCGCTGAAGCATGTTAGCTTAACAGAGGGGAGCATTCAATAAATTACTTTTGATAGCAGAGAGCATGGCGTTAAAGAAAATTCATGCACGCTAATCTCAGATAGCAATCGGTTGACCAATTGCAGGTACAGAGCCATCGGCAAGTGTCAAACGTACGCAGTAACCTAGTGTCAGATGAAAAAAATGCCTCATCCCGATGGGATGCTCCAATTTAGTTGTTTCCAGGCTCTGTAATAACAACGCCAAGCGTCATTCAGCGGCGCTTAGGATGCAACTAACGATAAATTTACGAGAACATCGGATGCACATCTATGCATTATCGAGCTGCGTCCCAGTAATTTTAACGTTGGTAAGACGACACAACCACTCTCACTCCAACTCTACTTCGAGAAAGCTCAGTGGGAACGGTACACGTTAGCGTAAACGTTCCTGTCTGGGTTTGCACAACGCACACGTGACTCATCGTTGAGTTGTCTTTCAATTTTTAACAAAATGGGCGTATGATGTGTACAAAGGTTGAAGGCTCGTATACACGATTGGTAATCCAAGAACAAATAAAAACAGCCTAAGGTGACTGAGTGATGCACGCTGTTGACCAACAGGGTGCTTTTGCACGGGGTGTTGTCCAACAGACAAGTCAGGGATTCACGGTACTCGTGATGAGACTATAGGATGACACCGTTGGTTTTCGAAACCAATGATTTTATGTTTAGTTAGGTTGAGAGTAATGCGGCTTGTCATATGACGGATAGGAAATGCGTGTTAGCAACAAGTCACGATCAGGGGCGCGTTTGATTCGGAGACACGCATCAAGAATCATTTGCGAATTACCGCATAACACATCATGCCAATGTATATCTATATATATACGTATTTACGTACTTTGATCGATTCACACGATAAATATGAATATTCACATATCTATTGCAAATTTTGTATGCAAATCAAGGAATAGACGTTTCCACGTACACAGACACAAACGTGAAATAAACAGATCATCCAAGCACAGCTGCATGTTTACAAAAAACGTCGCGTGAGACAAAATTCACTCACTATCAGTGACGAGTACCTTGCATTAGTATCCCATTCAGCATGGTTAAAGTTATTTAATAGCCAGACAAATCAAGCACAGAGTAGAGCGTCAAACAAGTGGAGATCCTGGTGGTGAACCACATGTACACCTTGTCGTGTAATATATCACACGTTCTCTGAATTGACTGCAATCAAGGCATAGTTAAGCAACCATCGAAAACGAACAGTGCACATACATCTGTGCATGTGAGCTGTGACGATTGAACACACGTAAAAATTGTGCAACGTATGGCCAGTGAGTTAATTCTGCATAATCTCTAAATTGGTTGTCGTTAGACAGCACGTGATCGTCCAAACCCTGCGAACAAAAACTGAATACCTAAAACAGGAAGAACTGAATGAAACGGAATCAGGTGACACGATCAAATCGGGCGGTAAATATACTGATGAGCAGATGGAATATGAGTAAATTTAAACTCGTGGGTTTGGTGAATTCTTCCTCAGAAATAGTTAAGCGTAGCCAAGTATGGGGTACAATGGATAAGTGAGCCAAACGAAATAAAAATATCACTGGTACCTTGAAGGCAGCATGTATCTCTTTGATTGGTAGGTGCAAGAAGCTCTTGCGTTTTTTGATAGCAACTGTTCTGAAGGTCTCTCCATCTAAATCCTTCGGCATCATTTTGTCCGGAATTCCCGGAAGTCCACTAGCTAATTTAATGTCCACCTCTTTGATCGATTGTGGTGGGTCCGGCAACACAATTGTGGCTAACAATTCAATTAGATGCTGGCCCAAGGCTTCCCGTGCTTTTGCATCGAAGCGCCGGGAAGTCAGGGACGACGGACTGTTAGGGACACCGGTACGCGAAGGTGATCTTGAAACAAAAGGGGTAGGTGACGTCGTACAGCCGCTGAGATCACAACCATCGAGGGGAGTACCTTAAATAAAAAAATAGACGTGATCAAACAATCAATAAATTCACAAAACAGATGCACGTTAAACAAAAACAGTGTCAAAAGAGGTATGTGCCATCACAGTACAATAGGTAATGCCAAAATGTTAAAATCTGAAGATGGGCTAGATTCCAACGTTTGTAGCAAAGAATCCCTGCATTACACCTGACGGACGTCAACAACGAAGTAGACACCAAAGTGTAAAAATATATGTGAGACGTCCCAGATCATACGAAGTTTATGGAGACTAAGTGACCCTAATCGGACAATCAGACGTGGAATGTTCAAAACTACAACGGAAGGCGCGTTACTCTATGAGTCCGAAACGTGGCTACAGGCCGGCATGAGACAACCGTTGTTACTTCCGCTCGCATACCATGACATGATCGAATGGGTAATGCGGAGACGCATCCGGTAGATTTCAAATAAAAGTTCGTCATAGAACAGACAAAAGAAACTACGAAACTGTAAAATTTACGCCGGTTGGGTTAGGTGAAACATTTACCTCATCGATTCGCATTCTTAAAAAGGCACATGATAGTAGGAAACAACAGAACTGTCGGGTACTACGACAATCAGCTAACGCAGCAGCAAGCAGAAGCAGGAGCTACAATGGTGACACACAAGATCACATGCATATGTAACTTGGCAGTGCATCATGCCAGTCATGGAAATCAGCACTGGTTGAGATTGTGACTGTCGGGTAGCACGAGGAAGCTCTTAAGAGCTTTCACACAAGTGGATGAAAACGGTCCTGGATAGTGAAAATATTGTTCAGTTAATTACACCTGTTAAATCTACAGGGATGAGTGCAAAGATCTGGAAGTGAGGTAGAATTATGGAAAGTCCAGGGGCGAAAAACTGGGACTACTGATAAGATGTAATGCGAATCTCAGCAGAGTAGATTAGAGGCCTCACTCTTATTACTACTGGCAACAGAACATCCGTGTTTGATAATGGTCACTAATCGAAGCGACCCACCAGTGGTTGAGGATGACACTCACGTGAGTGCAATCAATAAAAAAATTATAAACTCTAACTTAAAAATAAAAAGGAAGAAGTGGAACTTTGTTCTGTGACCCTGCGTCCACGAGGGAATGAAAAAACACTTACAAGACTATTCCAAGTCATAAAACGCTGTAAATTCATAAAACTCACCTAAGCAACATTGAACCCGATCAGCCGTCTTATTAATCAAACGTCTTAGTTGAAGGCCAGGTGACTGACACTGATGGTTAATTATCATCGGTACAAGAAAAACCTAGTAACACTATAATGTATTTCCTAGGGATTAAGTATATCTTCATTTTGCGTGGATAGAGATGGCGCGTAGTAACCGTGTTTCCAAGCAAAAGTAAACAGTCGACATGGAGCCCGAGATAGTTCAGTGATAACTGCCCGGATGATTACTCAAACAGCTGTAATTTTGAGCCTCGACTAGGGCAGTCTGCTAGGAGCGAATCTTGATGTGACACAATAGGTCGCATTCAAGCAAGTGTCTTGTGGTCCATAAGAAAAACTGTTCACTTGACCATAGTTAACACATTCCGTATAAATGAATTCTCATCATATGACACTTATGCATTCTAACGAGAGATACTGCAGTGACAACGGTTTGGCAGTAGTACGAACGACAATGGCAATCAAGAAGACGAGGATGACAGTAGCAAAATGTACATAATAGTTTTTTATTAACGTGGTAAGTTGCATATAAAAATAACCTGAGAAGCTGAACAGAAAACAATATACTCCGAAGTTACTGAAGCTAAAATTGGTGTTCAACGGAGAAAAAAATATAAGTGGCATCTCCTACACAACGAACTGGGGTAGAGCAAACTAGACAAACAGTACAGCTGCAGAACAGTTATCGATAGGGCACATTAAATCGCAGTTAACATGACATCGAAATTTTGAGAAAAAAAAACATTTCACTCAATTGTTTATTCATTCTTAAAGGTCTCAGCAGGCAGTGCTGTGACTGCAACAGCCGTTTATCGCAACAACGCGGAGGAATATCTTAGAAAATTCACCTGGAAAAAATACAAATCAAACTCAAACACAAAGGATGTTAACACGAGCAAGCCATTTACTGCGGAACACTGCCATTTCACATTGCGTTTCCAACAAATTAGTTACACTGTTTGCGAGACATCCAACCAAGCAAGCGATACCGTCAGCTTTACTCAACAGAACATTGGAAAACTACGCTTTTGTGACCAATCCATTATCTCACCACTATATCATTTTGATCAACTGCTAGTGGTCTCGATAAATAGTCCAGTAGGCTAAAAGCTTGGTTGACACGTGGAATACGTAGCCAAACCACCGCTGGATGTGCACTTGCATTATCTGGCCAACTGATGGCGTGCAAAACGGTCCAAATACACACCCTCGAACAGCAGCGTTACCTATACGATCGTCCTCGTTTATATGGACTAACTGGTGAAGACAGAGATAATCAAAGTACTTCTAGTCTGCTGACGGTTTTGTCACGAACAGGCCACGTCTCCAGTCCATAGAACCATATGGACTACATACAATCACCAGTCGCCCCTCATTTTAAACGTCTTTCTGAAGACAAAAATGGCGCAGGTAGACGAAGACACCATGTGCCTTTAATATCCTCGTTGACATAGCCCCGGTGCACTGCTTACAATAAAAAAAAGTCAGGCGTGAGGATGCCTGTTCTGAGACGACACGTTGTACATTGAACGTGCGGGGCGAATTCCTTACGGACCAGATTGGTCATTCGCTCCATTCATTATGGTTCGTATACATTATACGGAGAGGATAAACAGGAAAACGCCAGCCGTATATTCCGCGTCAGCCAGCCTTGTACAGAGAATACCACTGGGTTTTTCAAATGCGTCCCAAAGAATGGCAGGGTTGACATTGAAACGGGAGATTCGACACCAGTAGCGAACGCCACTCTAGGCTGTTGTTCAAAGACATTGTTTGCAGAATCATACTGCGACCTTAAAAAATGCACATAGTTCCCAGGCTAACCTGTGAAGGTCACTATTCTAGGTAAACATACGAGCAACCGAATGGAAGACCAACCATCAGTCCACGATCGTCGGTTACCCATGACAGTGTATCAATGGTTTAAGATCTGTTGAGGGTAAAAATGGATAACAATCCCGCTTTTTCTCTCCATGTATCTGAATTTCCATGGATGTACGGTCGGTGAGTAACAGGCAGGGAAGAGGCAAGAATGAATGCTTCCGTCACATACACCATGAGTTCCTTTTAGAAAATGGAAGTAACTGGAAAATAAGTGGGAATAACAATGATAAGATACTTCCTCAGTTCTTTAAGTCGTCCGAAACAATTGTGTTATCTTCTATAGCAACCTCTCATCATCAGATTTTAAAAGGAGGAAAGAGACTCGGACTAAGAGCCTTGTAACGCATCACAATCTTAAGACCCAGAGCCATTTCTTCTTCCGATAGAAGGCCATCAGCGAAGTCCCATCGTGCATATGAGCCAGCCGAACTGTTCCTTAAGATGTTTAGCACACCTGTCAAGTTGGATTGACAAGTTGGCGATACGGTCTTACCATCACCAGGTCAGCGGTCAACACAGGCACGAATAAGGCAGAACAGCATTCTGACAAAAAGCTCCGTTCTCTCAGTTGGAATACATTTTCAGAACGCAATACTATGTCATGATCTGTTCTAGTATGTACGTTTAGAATTTAAAGTAATCTTTACGACTATGATAAAATATTGCCTTGAGGGAGTATGTCAAATGATAGTTTAACAAACAAGAGTTGAATGCACAACCGAAGACCACCAATGGCGAACAACATGGACACAAAACGTAAAATGAACCTTTGTCGTTTAAGCTACAAGATTTTCTGACACTTAACATACTAGATCACACGTGGGTTGGACACTGTCAGCAAGCAAGGCTAAATTTCGACCTAGATACCGGAGGGCTGAAAACAATATAAAAAGTTAGGAAGTTTTCAAATGGCATAGCAACGACAACGTCATTTATTTCGATCCCGCATCGCCTCATAATGTGTCTACCGGAAGCAATAACAAATCTCGTGTTTAACTTTAAATGTGATTGATATGTAGTTGCATCCCGAACGGATCAAGAGGTGAAAACTGTTGACATATGATAGGGAAGCAAGCCAAATGTCCATTCATACATTGTTTGACATCCGTGAAGATAAATTACCGAAATAACATCACGTACACCGAATGCTATGGATAATACCTGGTCTCTTGGTATCAATACACTCTTCGATACACTATATATATATATTATATATATATATATACGGTGCAGTTTGGTTGTCCTGATAAGTCCATCCAGTTTAATTAGAATGTCACAAGTGAGTGAAGGTACAGTCGTATGGATCGACCTTTGAGGGCTTTGACATTGTTCCGGCCGATAATGTCTTGGCTCTAACTCAGTTTACATTAGAACACAATGCTAACAGTTATGTTTCAGAAATCGGCAGATGGTGTTAAGGTTAGATACCACACGGATGGCTGCTCGATGAACGGCCAACGTTTCGGCGACCCAACTCGGCTACGTACGTCAACAATACATATGTTATCGTTTGCGGATGATGGTGCGCTATTTACACACAGTGAAAAAGAACTTGAGCAACTGACCAAGGCTTACGCTACCACGGTGTCTGAATTTGATTAGGATATCAACACATTATCAAGACATTTCCTTTCTTTCATCTGTCTCCGTGTGGAGATGTGCCTGCACCTGAAATCCGAATCAACAAGGGCATTATGGATAAGAGCACAGATTTCCGCCACTTGGGTAGCAATATGTCGACTGATCTATCTAAGGACCGTGGGCTGCAAGCCCGTATGGCGAACGCTAGTGCTACTTTCGGACGTCTTGAGAGATGTCTGGAAGAACCGCAGTCTGAATATGAAAACCAAGCTGTTCGTCTCTCTCAATGATGATGTCTTCGCAGGCGTAGGCAATGAAACTTGGACGTTGTGTCAAGGCATATTCTGTATCTCAGCCGCATTCATCTGTAGTGTCTAAGACGCACCCTTGGGTATTTGATGGTCCAAATACTTCAGCGAACGAACACGGACGGAACAGAAGTTATGTTAATGCTTAATTAGTCTTTTTCTAGCTAGGACAGGTACACAGGACGTGACGAATGGATTCTGATGCAGGTGCTATATGAGCAGCTGTAGGCGAGAAAGCCACATCCTGGTAGTCAGAAGTTACGATACCAACACGTTATCTAAGTAAGCATTTCATGTTTTAATATCGGCTTTTTTGTTTCGAACGGACTTAGCTTTGGACCAGATCGTCTTAAGGAATACGATTTGGACAGGTGTCCGAGGGCTCAATCAACGAAAATTACGCGGCTGTAAATTCAAGCTCGTGAATGCGCCGATTATTTCAGACTGGTAGGTTATCAACGTACTCGTAGTACAACGACAGCAAAGGTAGATTGTCTGTTGTCTATTATTTCGTTCGTATGAACCCACAACCGCCATGGTTTGCTGAGTCACCTGCATTCTTTTTCATGAGGTCGCATCATGATGGCATTCTATTTAATTCTTTCTTCAGCCCTGTTGGTGCACTGCATGATGGATGTTATGTTTGCTTTCCGGCCCAACTTGAAAGTTTTATTTATTTACCTTATCGCAACAAAAGTGCATAGTACGTACTCTTTTACTGAACTACTTCTTGCCACATATTTCCACTATCGTTCTTTCCAATATGACTGCCTATTTTTTTGTTCCCGAGAGAAAAGGTCTTCATTTTCATAACGGTCTACCATCCGAATAATTAGCAATGGCCAGCCGGACCAAAAGGGCTCCCCACCCATATGCTTGTTGCTCTTATTCCTTTGGGTTTATAATGGATAGAGCCACATATGGTGCACCGCGAACCGCCTGTGTGGTATACTCTTCGGTAACTTTGACATGCTAATCCGAAAAGAATGATACCAACCGTTTATCACACACGGATTTACGCTACCAGTACATTTCATTCACGGAATTACGGTTTTTTATTTAGTATATCATCTCCCATTGGTGGTAGTGACATTCGCTCACTGATTACGGTTGCACTATCACTTTAAGTATATGATTACAATTTATTGTACTCCCAGTGTCTCCGTGAATTTTCCTCCAAATGATACACCATCATGAACGTAAGCCTAACTAGTAGGTTTGTCAGGCCAATTCACTGTAATCAGGTTACAATCCCGGAGATAAAAGGACAGGAACGAAACACGGGAAACCACGGGCAGTGCCTCAACAAAACAACCCAAGGTATAACAACAGCCACAAAAGCAACAACGTAATCAGAACCATCGGGGTTCAGGACCTCCAACAAATAAGATGAAGGACGACATTCCTACAGATTTTATTGCCATCTAAGTCTGAAGGCGAAATACGGGCGTATAGCTGCTATACTTATAAATTTCAAGCAACCTTGGGTTTAAGTCAAGTGGCGGAACAATCGCAGCCATGCGCCAAAATTGAAAGTTAAGCAAAACGGTGGTCGTACAAATTACCGAAAATTAAGATTCCAATTTTGTCGACAAGCACGATGAAGTTTAGAGAAAAAGTACCATATTCTTAAAATAAATCCTGTCGAGTACCATTGTTACTGTCGCGCACAAGGGTTGAGCCGCACCAGCCAAGTAGGTAGACGTTTAGAACTGTTCATCGACATGGCTGTAAACCCCCAGTTTCCTGAGTGGTTCAAAAGCTGCTGTTGCCTGGCCGGTGCGGCCAGCGTCAGAAGTCTGTGAAGTGGACTTCATGAAGTTCGTTCCTGTGACCCACCCGAACATCGCGCAGAGCAGAAGCAACATAGAAGACTGTCATCTCGTTGACTGATTGCAATCGGAGTCTAGTGAGAATGGCCTGCGCCAACCTACCCAAACATAGGCAGCTGCAGTAGCTGAGCCTCGAACCGGCAACGGTGTTATTAAGAGTTGACGTTGTTATCACTGGGCTGCTGT
>LUCH01005627.1:28165-41036 GCA_013368495.1 Paragonimus heterotremus | reverse complement strand
CCGTCAAGTCCATCGGCCGTGGGCAAGGGAAACTCTTCTGTAATAATGTGCCTGCTCAGTGCACGTAAATCTGTACAAACACGTACTGTTCCGTCCTTCTTGAGAACCGTCACTTGTGGGTGAACTCATTCCGAGCACTGAATTTTCTCAATCAAATCATGTTGAAGCATTTTATTCAATGCATCCGAAATCAACTCACGCTTGGCTAACGGCACAGGACGAGGTTGGAAAACTCGCTACAGCTGACAATTAATCATGTGATATTATGAGACAATTGAGCGGTATGGTTTAGTACACGGTATCGTGTTGTGAGGCACCGAATAATGTGGACAGATAAGCCGAGGATCAGCTTGCCGAATCGTGACCACAATGTTGCATTTAGCTAAAATAACAGGTCATCAGGTTTCACGATTTCAGTTTTCATAGGAAGGCTGTTTTACGCACCGTACGTTGAAGCACAGCTCGTATTGATTTCGGCATCGCAATGTGTTAACTAATGTTCTCATAAAAACTACCAGTTCTCATATAGAATTAATTTTAGATGAAACTCAGTTATGAAAAGTCAGGATTTCGGATGAATTCGAACCAGCGACAGAAACACCATACCCAAACGTGACAAACGCTCTACCAGCTAAGCTAGGAAGCCACACCAGGAGTTCGGGAATTTCGCATTTGGATTCTGTTACCCACCCGTCCCACTATCTCAAATGAGATCCAGCAAACGACCCAGGAGATCGACTACCCTGGCAGGATTTCTAGAACAGTTCATGAAACTGCCAAACTATTTCTTAGAATTTACTTTTTCAGCAATCGATACCACATAATCTAACTTGTGGATATGTGTGTACCACGGTATGCGGGGAAACCCGAATTCCAGACAAAAAGCAGTCAACCCTGGGCTTTCAATCCAGGCAAAAGTAAATGGTCATTGGCCTCACTGTCAGATAGACAGCCATCGACAGATCCGAGCGTCATGCCAATATAACGATACAGTAAATCATTAGTGAATACCAACACTTTAGCACTGTGAAACAGATATCGCCATAATTCTGCATTCCGACAACACAGTCAACAAAGTCGAATTTCTAATGCTACCATCATAACCTGCCCGGATGAGAACGGCCTTCATTATTCTGTTGATCCTGAGACACATGTCATATCATTAAATTCTGCTTTGTTCTCAATATACGGTTTCAACAAATGCCATTGAGCCGGGCACGATAAAAAGATTTCATCCGTGTAGTTTGATGTGACCAGTATAAGCGACTGAATGTTGTGCCTGAAATAAAAATCCATCTGACTGAAACCTAAATCCCTTCGGCAATATGATTACTAATTATGTTACCTGGTCTACAAACGTAGGTCAGGAATAAACTGTAGGCCGTTCTGACGCTTTCGGAAGAAATTTTTTCACATGCAGTTGCATGTTACCTAACTAGCTAGCCAACCGCAGCTGGAAGATTGACTTTCTTACACATACGCGTAGAAATTGTAGTTCTCCCGAGAATCAGACGACTTCTCCACTTGTTTACAGAAGAGCCAGTTTCGACATATTGTGTACAGGCTAGAGTAAAATAAATGACCTCAAATATTTCCTAGGCTTCATCCCTTGATGAGGTAACCGGCACGAGAAGATGACGCAAATTATGTGGTGAAAACAACGATCAAGTCAGTACAACCTTGAGAAAAGGAAAACAGTTTCCGTCACAAACAAAAACAGTTTGAGCGCACAACGTGAATTTTCTGATGTAGCCGAACCTCTTAGGAAGAATAACCTTATTTTTCATACTAGCTTACATGGTTCGACTGGTTCTGTTAAAACATTTAAAGGTTACATTGGTGAGTCTACCTACACTGGATCAGCTTCTATTTGCTTTCGAAAAGATGTATTTCCGCCTTAATCACACAAACACGCTTTTTTAAGAAGGTTCGCTAGCGGAATGTTACGTGAAGATTAACGATAAGTTGGTTGTAGGCCTGTATTAAACGTAGTCTTGTCGCTAGAGGTTAGTCCCATTGCATATTCTATGTGCCATTGAAATACTTTGCTAGCTGTTCACACAACTCGAGGTATTCGACTCTTGACGTCATTTCTACGCCAAAACTAGGTTTACTTCCTCCTTGAATTACACAACTGGTCTACGGCTTCTCTTCTGGTCACTCTGAGCCTGGAAGACAAGCTGCTTATCCTTGACCAGTCTATGTTTGTGTATTCATTCTACTACCGTTATACAACGGAATATGTGAGTTCGAATCAAGCAAAGAACACTACCTTGACTGGCTCGGAATCAGTTCTATTAGAAGCACTTACAGCGGTTGAGTTGAACACCTTGCCGTTATGGACTACCGAGCTGACACTAGACCAACATTTGGCATGTTGCTGGCCATCCACCCTAACTAGTTATTGTATTACGCAGTCAGGTTTTTTGTTTCCAAAGCAACATTTTATTCGCCGCAGGTTATATCGAAAAATTCCAACTATGTGTGATTCTGTAAACCATTCATCACCAAAACTGGTGACTCTCTGAGTATTTTGACCCGTTTATTTAGAATTGCGTATTCAGTTCTCCAAATATTGTGTGGACATCGTTGAACATTTAAAAATGCATAAATGATCTGATGAAAAGTTTTCAAAAAACGACTGCTTATCACTGGCGCTCAAATAAAAAAGACAACTTGTAGTAGCGTATTCGGTGTCGTATGTAGGATTCTGTTACTGTCTTGCCATGAGCTGTGCAAAGTCTCGGAACAACTGGGTATCTAGTTATACTTTAGTTCACTGGCAACGTCTCATTCGTGACACAGATGCATCGTCAGATCAAGGTTACTCCAACCACTACTTCCTTTGATAATGTGTTATCAAAAAAACGTGTGAGACAGTTGCAGACAGATACTGCTTCCGCATATCCACTGTCCTGTGTATCTTGTTTTCATTCGGTTTACAATATTTTTGTTGTGACATTATTGCTATCGAAATGGCTGTATAGAAAAAGACAGAAGCTGTTGCCTGTTGTCCCAGTGAGACGAGTACTTACGAGTGACTTGACTATCTATGGCCGAAAAAGTGATTGATTTGTGCACCAAGTTCTCGAATTAAAATGATTCCGGCCTGATCATCATATTTTTTCAGTTTTAGCTGAATCGCCTTTAATAGGTGTCGCATTTACACTATTTTGTTATTCACGTCGTCGAGATTGCGAGCATCGCAATGCTGGGTCAGCGTCATTCTGGGCCAATAAAGCACAAATTTGGCCCGGTCTTCCAACTAACGCGACTCCACATATGACTTTTGTGATGGACAGGAAATTCACTAACGCAAATTCCGTACGCTAGGTTGTGGATTGAACGCCGCTCAGCCTTGTGACAACACGAACGAACGTGCTAACTCGGCAGAGTTCTTAGTCAACGGCCGCTGCGTCCATTGGTGAAACTGCCATCCTAGCACCGCTTCACGATCGGTAGGTAGACAGGTCGGTCACACGGTGTGTTAACTAAGTAGCCGACCTAGCCGTGTGGATCACATGGCGGCTGGTCTCACACGCCGTCAAACAAAGAACCGGATTGTTGTCGGTCCGGGCCGACGAGTTGGTTTGACCGACTGCAATTATCGACCGTGGTCGGCGGCGCGGCCTGATTTTGACGGGGTGTGAAACAGACGGAAAGTACACAAGGCGTTCACTTTCAGACTAACTTTCTGAATCATAGCCACGAGTGGATTCACCCCACGCGTCTGCTATTTCGTCTGCATTAAGCTTATCGGGGCTTGTAAACGCAGCAGCAACATTTTAAAATAATCATTTTGTGAGGCTATAATTTGTCCCACCATCGAACACGCTTCCAGGGTGCCGTTTGTTGGTGCTGCCTCCATTTATCGGCCGACTCAAACAAAGCCGGTTACCAGGAGATGGTAGCTCAAATTATTGAATTTACACAGTCCTGTCTGCAGTGAAAATGTTTACTTTGATTCGACCAGTGTGGAGGTCAGTCTATCAAAGTTCACCTGGTTGAATGTACAACGAGGCGCCCAAGGGCACCAGATTGGCATCGGAGACAAAATTGTAAATTAGCACCGACTTTTAACAAAATTGATCTTGAGTAGTCGGAGATTTGGTTAATTTCAAGTTGAACATCACCCACAATTGATCGCAGCTGTCACATTCTCATAGACTTTCCAGTCGGCCCGTTTCGACTGAGAGCGAAATTCGAGTCTAGTGCCTCTTTTCTAAATGGGCCGACTGGAAAGTCTACGGGAGT
This sequence comes from Paragonimus heterotremus, assembly GCA_013368495.1. Classification (NCBI taxonomy): domain Eukaryota; kingdom Metazoa; phylum Platyhelminthes; class Trematoda; order Plagiorchiida; family Troglotrematidae; genus Paragonimus; species Paragonimus heterotremus. The sequence continues at coordinate 36,782 of LUCH01005627.1, read as the reverse complement.
AAACTGAAATCCTACCTCGTTCTTTGTAAGACGTCATGAGAACAGGTCAAGTTATTTGACCCCGTCAACTCATTTGACGTGTTACTGAGCCACCGAAATCCGAAGTTGCTCGCATTCTCCAAATCAATACTAATCAGTATTCCTCGTCTTGCGCTGTGTATGCACAAACTGTTGGCTCAGGCAGTTTGTCTGTCTTGGGACTGACAACAGCTCTGTTTTTTCATGTAAAACCTGTTTTTAATTTTGTTTTTAACCGCATGTCATATACATATGAATGAAGTAAAAGCATTGTTGAACGAATTATTAGCGTTTAGCGATATAGGCCGTGTTTCGTTAATGGTTAACAGGGTCAAACGAACGCGACGTTTCAAATAATATTGACCATGACCCTCATGAAAACGTGCGTGAACGACCACAATCGGCATAATCTGGAATTCAGGATTATGAAGGCTGCGTTTGTGCACATGTCGAGCTAAATAGGGAACAGCATAAGGAAAGGAAAACCCAAGTGCATGCCCATAAATGATTGTGCTTTGATCTAGTGAAAGATGTAGAAATAGGTTTAAGAACTTGCAAATGAAACGGAGTAGTTGTGTTAGATAGGATCATAGCTGTATCCGCTTCTCAAAGTCCAACCATGTGAAAATCCGATCCAACCCTATTCCTCTCGAATGTTTACCCTTGTATATTCTGCCGCCCCTGTTTCTGATGGTTAACTAGACTTTGACTCAAATGTTTTTGTTTTATCGCGCCAACTTAATAGTTATGGGAATAGCCCATTGCCGGCTATTGCAGTTTACTTGGGTGATGGGTGCATCACTGTGATGATTCCAGGAATACAGAAATGAAGTAGTTAAATTAGCTCAACCCCAGAGCTAGCTTCGACGTAATAGTAATAACAACCGAATTAGATAGAGCAAGTAATTTATCTTTCGGGCGCAATTGTACAAGTTACAGTCAGTAATGTAATAAAACAGTAATGAGAAATAGGTTAAGTGACAATCAACACAATCACCTTTTTTGGAGCTCGGCTCGTTCCTGTTGTTTTTCTAACCTGCTAACTACTCGGACGGGCACTCTCGTGTATGTGAATGTCATCTTTAACCTTTTCCGCACCAAACTGTAATTCACTTACAAAAAACGACCTATCGATCGAAACTGTTGTGGGTGTCTAATTATTCACTTTGATAATCTGTTCAGTAGTACCGTGACACTATGATCCATTCTTGCTTTGATTGTCTGGAAATGTTGGTTTATCGTTACACGTTGCTCAACGTCTTCGTGGAAGATCATACAATAGCTGTAAAACTTCTCCACATTATAAAGCGATTAGAAACAATAAAATCAATGAACTTTTATATCACTAAAACGTGACAAATGCATTGAGGATCTGGCAAAATGTACAGCTTCCTTCAACAGTATGTCAATGAAAACAATTAATGAATAACTACTGATAGGTAGTTTGCAAGATTTGATAGTCCAGAAGAGACCCGTTTCCGAAAAATCTTGGCTGGTTAGAGCAAACATGCACTGATAAATCGATTGGGTAAGTGGTACGAAATAAAGAGAGCTTTTAAAAATCGGGCACACAATGAGATTTGGTTGATTTTGAGGAAGTGAAAATTAGTACGATTTGATTTTGCCATTTTGTTACTTAACGTATGCCATAAACACTTCACAGAAGGTTCATAATGCACTTCTTAGACTATCAAAATCTTCTTTCTGTCCAAATCGGTCTGTTCACGTTTTCGCAGCCTGTACCAGGTAGAAAACGAAATGCTGATCGCGTGAACCATAGTCACGTGGGGCATAGTCACGTCACGAGTGTTACATACCTTCGCCACATCTGATGCGTTCCGGCAACAACAATGTCGTCTAGGTCATAACACACATCCAGTTCTCAAAGCACCAGAGACCTATTCGGCCAGGTAACCGCTAACCAACGTCTCAGCTTGAGGACGTCATAGCAACCTAGGATTGCCGTATGGTTCTATCCATTGTACTTCCAAATATTTGTCATTCGGTTTATATGAAGGATGTGCAAACAAAACTCAGCATTTGTTTGTTTGTCGTAAATACTGTCTAGTGCTGACTCGTTAAGAACAGACGGATCAGGTAGACGTATTAATAAGTTTTTGATGCTGTATACTTGAAAAATGTCGAACCCGAATTAATCCTCTTTATTTTTTTTTATTGTTGAGTCTTTTACAAATTCTCAAAATCTGAGTTCCTCTCGGTGCACCACTAATCCACGGGGGGCGTTCAAGCTGAACTATATCTACTTGAATTAACCCACAAGTTTAAGTCATGTGATATATCGCATTCCAGCAAGAGATCAGGGCCAACTAAAGAGCACAGACAATAAGACGCTCCCGCGACTAAGTGATTCGTCCGAGCTGCTAAAATTACCACGCCCAGAACCACTTGACTGTGTGCACATTGGCATTGGTCACTTGGATGCTGATCGCGAACACACACACACGCACACATTTGAATGCGCTACAGCTCACGGTTTCAATTGTAGGTGTATGGCGAAAGTATCTTTCATTCAGCTAGACTGATCAAGCATACGAATATGAAAAAAATCAGCAACCGTTTGAAAGGTATCAAATCCCCTTTTACTATCAACTGAATCAGAGCTGCACGTGGCACCGGATTAGTGATCCAAGAATAAAGGAGTGACAAGGACATGCACTACTAAAGTGTTGTAACGAGAGCGAACCTCGACTGACTGGACAGCTTATTGGAGTGTCAAAGAGGTAATCAATTTCTTGTGATGTTCAGTTCATATTCACCAACAATCCCTACTAATTCCATCAGTACTCAAAACATCACTCAACAAATTCGACCTTCTTTGATGTCAACTTAGAAAGGGATGCATAGTCGTTCGGTCATCGGCTGAAGCTAATAGGACACCGTGTGTTTTCTTTCAGGACAAACGGACAATCTGAGTAGTACACAAAAACGAATGTGAGAAAACGTTTTGCACATGATAATCCGGTTGTGCCTAAGGCCAGGTCAGTGGAGTAGAGGTCAACATGGCTGCCTTATCTAAACGTGGTCGGAGTTTAAATCTCGGCCGTAGCATTAGTGAACAGCTCTAACAAAAGCGAAACTCGAGCCAAATGCTTTTTTCATAAGGGTCTGGCTAAAAATCCCATAGAAGTGTAAAAGCTGCCATCCGTTGTGACTGACGTTCAATTCATTTTAAACGAAAATCCTTTATAATTTATCAACATAATCCGTTTGCAAATAGTTTGACTGCAGGTAGCCTATCGATCGCATACCAGTGCGTTTATGACTGTGGCACCCGGTTTGCTTTTTCGTGTATCTGTTTGGAACACACTGACAACCGCACATTCTTGGCATACTGTATACCGTGCCATCCTCACATTTGCTTTTCAGATTAAGATGTTTGCTTTTTGCACACTGTCGAGCACATACTAGATAACAGTAGTCGGGCCCAAAAATTCCTAACCTCACTTTGGTTCATCAGAGGTGTAGTTACTGATTCTTGCAGCTTAAATGTTTGCTAATCATCATGAATACACTGAACTCAGTTAGACTTGGCATTGACTAATATCATGTGGGTCGGATGCTCCGCTGTTCACGAGCCTTTGTAACATCCATCTGTCCACAGTAGCCCTCGTCTTTCTTTGGATGTTAATGTTAGTGGTATCTCATGCTGCTTTCTCCGTTGCTTTCTAGTTAGTGTGCCGAGTCGTTATAAGATGGTATTGCTAGTTGGGTCCTATTAGGTGCGGGTGTCGAGACAATGTGTGGGTGTCTGCGCGGCGGGACGGTTAGCATGGATCATCGTTCATGGCGCGCCACTGCACCCATAACCTTGGTCTTGTCTGCATTTGGATTTATCATGTGACCTTCCTGATTAGACAGGTGACTGTTAGCCTGTTCACGCTCGCGTGTGGACAATGAAGAATCTGCCCCCTTTGTGTTACCAACACTTTCTACCATACATTTGTCATCCATGCTACAGTGCAAAACTGCTGCATAACTGTACCGGTCTTCTACATTCGTGATGCGACAATTGCATAGTCCGACTGTGAAATTTCCGAATTGCCGATGTGGTTTTTTAGCTGACGTGATAGAGAATTTGCCACCTCTGGGCATGTTTTTTCCGTTGCTGATTCGAAGTCCGAAATTTTCACAGTTAGGTCTCTTCTAGACCATGAAACCTGTCACACTGATCATAAGCGACGTTACAAGTAATTTTACCGCAATGTCACGGAATGCTCATAGTCGTGATTAGCTAACTGACAATTAGGGATCATTATAAATATGATTTGAAACTCAGTTACTATTGGATAGTTGAAGAAAACATATCCAGAACGGCCGCGATGACATTGGTATATGATGTTAAGTTGTAAGTTGTAAGTAAACCGTTCTCATGTGTTTTCGTTTCAGACGCGTCGCGTCTATTTTATATAACTTCCTTACTGGTAAACCAAGATAGATCGAGCTTAACTTCAGGCTTTCCGCAGCTCCGTCATACAGCCATAGATCTGAGGATCATTGTCTGCCTGTCTAGTAAGTATACTCCAAAAATGTTCAATCGGGTTTACCTCAGGTCTAAAGGCCAACCGGTCAAACACATGTATGAAAGGTTAGATGAATCTGCCGGGACTTCTTGCGTGCCGATTCGAAACTTCAGTACATTGCCTCAACATGTTCCTCGAGTGTAAACCAACGGAGGTTGGATTCCTACTATTCCGTGTACAGTTCCAACATTCCTCGCCTTCCGCCATAGAACCTTAAATCTTATCATAATTGTGTAGTTGCTTATCTACGATATAGTATACAATGCTCCAGAGCCCTTCGATCGAAGTCAAATTAACCACTTCAGCACGTTTTCTGCGATAAAAGAAACCACACTGTCATAAAGTAGACAGCGTATAAACAGACGGTATTCTTCTTAAAGATTACGTTCATCGGAGCGTGTATAGTGAACAATGGAAATACAAATCTGCTTAGTGTGTCAACTTCAAAGATTTTGTGAAGGCGAAAACCGCGGTTGAATGTGAATGATGTCCAAGTTCGCTGATGTACATTCTTGGCTGATCATCGCCAAAACGTTATTTGTTGCCAACTCTAATGTAAGTGGTTGGGCGCATGTTTCTACAGTTCTCTTCTGAATCACATACTCATTTGTTCCTTAAAAACTGGTCTGTGTATTCACCAGTTCACAGTCATTTCAGCAACGAACACTGAATCAAAACTACGTCAGATACGTGTATTTAATGATCTGTGGGGCTGGGCCAGAACGATGATTTGGAAACATGTAGTGCAGGTTGTCTCTCATATATGTTCGATGGAGTAATATCTCATATCTCCCAACCCATTCAGCTGTGACCACAGAGCTGGACAGTGCGTTCCAGTGTGACTAGGTTTTGACTGTGAAGCAGTTCTGCTTGCAAAGTAACCTGCCTATTCCATAACCCGATTTCACCGGTGACCACTGAGACGTTCATTCTTGTTTAGTGTGAGGACAATATCAGTGGATGACCCGGGGTGCGGAGAATTAGGTCTCCAATAAGGCATCTGTGAGTCATTTAGAGTCAGTATACTTCTACAGTTTTTAGGCATTATTTTGAGTCCCGTGATTTATTTATTAGCCCGTCTCTGAACCTTTTCTAAAAGTGACAAAACACTTTTAAGATATGGAAGACAAGCCAGCGTTTGGTTCCAGGTGTGGCCTGATAATGGAGACGAGCAGGACGGAAGCTCTGCAGGTCGGAATGCTCCATAAATCCTGGCATAACACTGCTAGTAGAACTGATCGAACGAAGAATTACCTCCATTGTCGGCCGCCAAGCGATTCATACGCACATGCATACGGTCGCGTGATGTCGCACGGGACCGTCTGTGGCTTCAATTTAGACCCGAGCAACTGCGGACGTACGACGTCTTACCTGTCTCATACGTGGCCGTGCCAGGTGATCTCTTAAAAATAACGTATAGCTAAAGTGGGTGTATCAGTTTAGACAAATACTGCAGTCCTACGGAGCACCGAATTGAAATAAAATTTTGTGGGAGAACTCCAACAGGGGGAGTAAAAACCACATAGCATCAAAAGAGGAAATGTGTTTCAATAGGTTCATACGTCGAAAACTCGTCACAGCAATTATTTAGCCCTTCTTCCCCTTCTTTTTCTTATTCCTTAACAAGATGCATAAACTGTGTGCATTCATAAAGTCCTGCACAGCTGAACAACTTGATGAACGGAAGTACATTTCAGCGCTCTAATTCTGCACGTGTTTTCCTAGTGCCACTTCTCCCTAATGTGCCCGAATTTGGTTCGTTCGATCACATTTTTGAAACGCTTTCTAGCAGTATCGATGGTTTAAGGATATGCCACATCGTTTTGGATCTTCAACTATGGAGTACCTCCTGCTGTTCAGCCAACACACTTACGCGTGCAAAACTGTACATAGTTAACCACAACACAACATTGAATGCCATGTGAGAGGGCATTTCAGCCTCTTTCCGACAACTTCGTTATTCTTCTGATCGGACATAAGGAGTCCTCTGACCGGACAGTCAACCCCAGTTACAATTACGGCGCGGGGAAATCAGCTATCTATCCCGAACAAAAGTTTGCACGGACTTCACACGGCACGGACACTCCTATCGATCCACCAATCGATCGGCATCCCATTGGTCAATCGTGGCACAGCCACTCGAATGTTACTGTCAGCCAAAAGGCGGAGGCAACCTTGAGAACATTTTAGGGACCGGTCAGGCAGTGGCTAAGCCCCTATAGTCCAACCTACGACAAACACATACCCTGATTGGTCAATGTTTTGGCATGCGAACATGTTGGTCTACCCGCGGACATCCTCTCAATTCTGGTCGTCTACCCCCTGGTATCCAGCACGGCATCTGGTCGCTTCACTAGGCCTAGTGACGGCAAGAGTTCAAGCGGAATTCTTGGTTTATCGCCTAAATTTCGGACTCTGTCACTGAGAGCACCGCATGGGTCGTGCAAAATGTAAACCACATTCCTTCGGTGTTATGGTATGGTCAGTTCAGATCACTCTGCTGCAGTTTGTCGTGCCAGTATCATCATCAAGTGTTCTTGAACGAGCAACTGATGCGTACTTTCTTGATGGTAGTCCGGGTCTCCAATCGGTGTTGCTATTTAGGATATTTCGAAGTAGCGTACGACTTCAGATATCAATTCTGGTGAGCTATGGCCCGTCGACGTGCGGCCTTCCGTATTCGGTTGCCGTCTCCCACTTATACCTGTCTTTTTTTTAAATTCCGGCTTTGCCCTCATGCTCCTACACTCATTAGCGCTTCTGACAGAAATATTTGTTTGTTCCCTTCGATCTTTTTAATACTGTCCACCACAAGGTCAGAGTTACACGAAAACTGTAAAATCCCTCTGCTTTTATAATCCCACGAAATCGAGTGATCACTTCTCTTGAAAGCTCATTACATAGCAGTAAGCAAGGCGGTGATCATCAGTCTAATTCCCAGAAATATCAAACAGACTGCAAGCAGTGCTAGTTATAGAGCACCACACTGTTAAGTGAATCGTAATATACGTAACATCCTTTAGGGAAGTGTTGTTCTCAATCCATTTATCCTTTAGGGAACTTAGTGAAAGTGCAAGTAACCCGAGTAGCTAATAACACAATGAAGTAAACAGACGAGTCTCAGTTTCGGTTCATAAAACTATAATGGATGCAATGATTTTTTGAGTCCACCAGGATTCTGTAGTCGCCCAATGATCCGGAGTTGTCCAGCGTACTCCACGTGATAACCTGAAATAACACTTACTCATGAAGGTCAGGATTACTAGTCGAAGGTTTTAGTGGTTCATAGGAGAAACAATGATTCATAAATGAAAACATATTCCGGACAACCCGCTGTGGCAACTCGTGCAGTTCGTTGTGATCTGTCGTAGGCATACTCCCATTTGTGGTTTGGTTTTATAGTTTCGATCATATCAATAGAATGTGTCACACTGTCTCCCGAAGTTAAGGATTCCACAATCTAGTTGACCAACATTGGTTGGTTGCGCTGTGAAACTTCAAGTCTAACATGCTTGCCAGATCAAATTCGATTTAAGGTGTGCGGATGAAACAACACGTCATGAGAACGACAAGGTAGCGAACAAGACTTGTTTTCTGTGCTTGATCATCAGGCTAATTACAACACAATAACTATACACTACTGATGAGCTCCAATGAGAGCGAAACTCGAGTCTAGTGCTTCTTTTCGAAATGGGTCGACTGGAAAGTCTATGGGAATGTGACAGCTGCGATCAGTTGTGGGTGATGTTCAATCTATATGAAAACACTAACTGGAGTGAGTTAGAAAAACGGTCAATGGAGGTTATGGACAGCGTGTTTGTTATCAGTTACGCAATCACTGTTCCAATTCGTGGGCTTGACTGATCGTAAGCCAGGGTAGATTAAGTGTCCGCACGAGCTTCTTCTTCTGAGCTCAGAGGTCAGGGTTGCGTAATCGGATACTAATGGCCTCTGCAACGGTCAACATTCCGCATCTCACCATCTTTGATCGATTCCTCGGCACACGGTAAACGATCTGACAGAATGATTAGTGTCAGTCAAATGAGCAACAATCACAC
>LUCH01005627.1:4205-21155 GCA_013368495.1 Paragonimus heterotremus | reverse complement strand
TGCTAGCCATTCAATTGGCTAACCAGCGTTGGCCGGCTGGACACAAAGGCCTCACTCACACACCTACTGGTCTTATTCCTTCGGGTTTACACCGGATACGTGGTGTGTGAGTGGAACCGCAAGTGGTGTAGCGCAAGCCACTTGGGGTGATGGTTTAAAGCGCAGGCGTCCTTTGGCTTCGGTCACTGTGACAGGCTAATCCGTCTCGGATGCCGCCAACCATATACCTTGTATTTCTGCCATCCTATCGAACCCTTACCACCCTAGACGACCATGTTGCTCGTATTACTCGAACTTGTTTGGACTAATGTGATTTAGTGTCCAGTGGTTTATAAAATTGGCACTCATTAAAATCCAATTGGTATTGGCTTTGTGCTGGTTTGGTTAGCCCTAAAAACCCTGTTACCAAGTCCTGTTTTTTTATTGTCCTGGTTTTGAGGGGATCTGAGGCACACATGACAGAAATTATATCCAGGCAGAACCTAAAATGTGGTTAAAAATGAAAGAACAATCTAGTGTCGTTGCTCCGGATGGGCTACCATTCTAGAACATACTTTATTTACTTCCCAGGTTAAGGAGTCAATAAATCAAAGATTTCTGATGCGTAGTAGGTGATTTTGATTTTCATATAGATTGAACATCACCCACAATTGATCACAGCTGTCGCATTCTCACAGACTTTCTAGTCGGCCCATTTCGAAAGGAATCACTAGATTCGTGTTTCGCTCTCATTAGAGCTCGTCAGTGGTGCATACCCTTGCCATTGCCAGGACTAGAACTCCGGCTACACTTTGCTTCCATGAAGCAACCGTGTTGATCACCGCGTCATTGGTCTCACATTAAGCACGACTGAGCCATCATGTATAAACACGACCACTTTCACTTTTGAGTAATGAACAGGTTGCTCGGTCCCCTCGAGAGGAGACACACAGTAGCTGTCCTGTTAACTCAAATCGATGACCCGTTGATTAGGACTTCTCTCCAAGTTTAAATCATAGAAATCATTAACTTGTTGGACGGTATTTTGATTGCTGATGCCATTTATTATGCGTGTTGGTTGCATATCAACTGATAGTAGTTATCATCACTTTGTTAACATTCAAACATTATTGTGAGAATAAATGGACCGTTGGTGCACCTAATGGACTTGTTTTCTTTAGTTGGTTTACAGTACATCCGGGGTTTGACGGCAAAAGCCATTCCATTTCCGTCCATGGGATACTACTTTCTGGTCTTGACTATATCAGGATACGGTGGGTTACAACTGATTCTAACCAAATAAAAGGTTCATGTTATTTGACAAGAATGGTGGTTGGGGTGTTCGAAGAAATCCTGACTAGTCCGGCTGTCTCAAGAGGGGTGTGCTGGGAATTCAGTTCTAATTATGGAGTTTTTCGTATCAAGGGATTCCTTATACTTCGCTGAACAGCTGAGACCTCTCAATAGCTGTTACATAATTAGTACATGCTTGCCGAACGAACCTGATAAACTTGACGTCAATTTTTGAATCTTAATTTGTAATAGAACCAAGTATATCAGTAACGTTACCGTATATAGGATCAAAAGAAGGGCCATGGAGAAGCCGCTTATTACATTTGCTTTTTTGCTGTCCAATCATGGGACCTCGCGATAAGAATTCCATCATCCTAATGGATAAGTTTATTTACAGTTCTCCTACGGCGTATTTATTGTGTTCAGAGAAAAAAACTTTCTTGAATATCACCCTCCACATGTTGTCGTCTCCAGGTAGACATGAGTCAGCAACCACTTGATAAGTCTTCAGCTGTCTTGCTTTGATGTAAACTATGACAACAGTTGACACTAAACTCAAACTAGAAAGAATTAAACGGTTACCTTAAGATGAAAACAAACATGGAATTAGCATGTTCAACAGTATTTAAAGAATTGCCGTTGCCGATGTGATTCAAACAGACGACCAGTGAATGTGTTGGGAAATATACTGAGTGCTGCAGCATCAAACACATGGGTATGCTACCCATAGACTATCTGTGCTCAGGTTAGTGTTGTGAGCCACGGACGCGGATAGCACATGGGTTAAGCGCTTAAACAGGGCCACAAACAAAAACACTCATTTGCATACGGTTCTGGACCCAGACCGTTTCGGTTGCGACAGACGTCAATGTTCAGTTCCTTTAAGTAGCAGGGACCATTATGGGCGATGCTGTACTCTGAGGTTCCTTCCTGCATTCTTCCTGCGGCTTGTACGATGTCAAAATATGTGCTCTGGTTCTACTACTGAATGGTAGTCGTGTTAGTAGTATATTACGATCGTTCATCCCCACTAAATTGGTTGCAAATAAGTTATCCTCTACCTAGTGTCACAGTTGTGGAAATAAACATTCAGCACGAACTGCAGCCAGTGAATAAGCCTTCTATTCACAGTGGCATATCAGAAATGTGTTGTAATTATTTGCCTAAATAAGACCAGCGCTATTTGGCTCACAATCAAAAATTTCTGTTGTGAAATTTTTTCTCAGCACGCATCAATAATTCACACATCGTGATGTGTTCTGTATGAATCTACTCGATCTAAATATGTAACGCATCGTTATTTATGTGATTGCATAAATTTCCTTGTATGTCCAGCGTTTAACCACCTACTGGTTACAAGTAGAATGGTCGTGTCGGTCATTTAAGAGGATAACCATTCCTTTTTAATAATGTGCATAATAATGTGAATATATGCAAAAATAGCAACATACTATTGCTTACCACATAACTGGCCTACGTATTCTCGACATTCATAGTCTCATAAATCAGAAACTAACGAACAGAAATCCTGTAATTTAGCCCGTTTTCTAGATCTTGGCGAGCTTGACTGTTTGTGGCATCACCCAGAAATAACAATGGAAAGCTTTTGAGACTTGTCAACTTTCACCATAAAAAAGGTTGAGTAACGGCGATTTGAGGAGGCATCTTATTTCTAGTAGCAAACATTTCTAGTTTAAAGAACTCATCGAACGTTCGGGCTTTTTTGAGGTACCATCTGGTTATTGTTTTTCCGAGGGTCCAGAGGTCAGCTATAAGTTATCTGATGCAGGACATACACCTGACTTCATTACGAAAAAAAAGGACGATCATTAGGGCTAACAACAAATTGGCAGGTCATCCCGTTCTCATGTGACACCCTCTTCTTACTACGATAAGTCCGACATTTTTTCACGATAAGTCAGCAAAGCAACTCCGTTAAGCCCAGTTTGAATTGCTCAATTCTCTCAGTGTGATTGTCTCTGTACCGTTCAGCTAATCATATATTACTAGGCCGAGTGTTTGGCGCTCATTGCTCCGAACAGTTTGAATTAGCGTTTATAGTACGTCCCAGAAGTAGGGACCCGTCAACTAAGTTCGGAGTTTGAACCAAGGCACAGTCAGGATTCGTGCGTGTGTGACATGTCAGAATATTTAGGATTTTCCCCTTCTCACCGAAGCACAGACCAGTGAGCAGGTGTGTTACTTGAGTAGGGTGAGCGAACGGGCACAACACACCGCTGAAACCACAACCAGACTAGCTGGCTGTGGTTAGGGTGTGGATGTACGCACACTCCCAGTAAAATCGCCTAGCCCTACCATCCCAGTGTTTGGCCACCACGGTTCACGATCAATAACACCTAGCTGTTCACACACGTTTCAGCACTTGAAAAGCAAGATTAAACTAAGAACCAAAAAGCCTCGGTGAGCGCAAAGAGACAAAGTAAAGATGCGATATTTCTCTAACTGATTGTGCCATCACGATTGTTTTTTCATCAACCGATAGATAGTAAGAAGCTGTGTTCGGGAACGAAACATATTTACAAATTAGTAAGTGGTTAATCATAAACTAACTGTGCAGACTGTACCTGTAAGTGACTGGTGACGGTTTAGGGTCGATACTTTTATTTCACCGAAGGCAAGTCTAAATTGTGGGCCGTGGGGTGACTAGTTCGATCTGTATCTGTTTGTGGGCTGACTCCGGTTATGTTGAGTTATGTTGGATCACATTCTTCTCAGCTCAGTTCAGTTTGCCGAACAGCAGCCGCACATAACCTGGTATGGACGAATTATCATGCTGGGACGAGATCATACTCCTGGAATCTAAGTAAAAGAACGACGTGATGGTAATCTGAACAGCGCATTGGACTGGTGTTTATCTATGCCGCCTGTGATGGAAGTGTACAAGAGACCACTAGCAAGTGCAACACAAGCCATGTTGTACGCGTTTTGCTACCTATAAATCAGTTCGAAGGCTGGTGAAAAGTGTTGTATTGAGTGGGCTGTGTTTATGATCTAAAAAGATATGGTCGACTGTCCATTTCAGCGGATGACTGTTCTGTCGGCGATGTTCCCCGACGTGTAAAAAACAGTCCCCAAAAGGGTATCGGTCAGCTAGTTCAAGGATGCAACACTACAAAATCCATTGTAAACTAGAAACTCAAAAGATACAAATTTCAGCTTCGGTTATCTGGTTTCAATGAATACTACGTGCAAAATGACCCACGTTTGTCCGCATCAGACAGTCGAAGCTTCTTTAGTCGGGATTCATGGTATTGCTGATCCAGACGTGGAACACATGTTCCAGCCATGAATGCCAATTAAGATAAGCCCTTTGGTTCGGATTCCGGATTTTGTTGCCAGGTTCCTACTTCTGGAACGTACTGTATTATCAAACTGGATATTTATCCCCCATTACTTCGACCATTGTGAATTAGAATCTATGACCTCTAGGAAACGGACACCGCCTTTCACCGATTTCTCAGTGGCTTCGTTCTGATTTGGCTCACCATGGGATCTTCACTACCAGGTTATGACTTTCGCCGTCCCGGTTGGAAGGAGCCTGGGGAGGATGCGTCACAACAACGAGATGTTGCCAACTGCGTTCCACGTTCAATCTCTTTTCTGATTGGTAGCGCTTACATCGACCAACAGCGTACTCATCCGCAAACTTACCAACGGGGCTATCGTTTGTAAATGTCAGTGTCGTTTTTACAAGTCGTGAGTTAAGCGTTCTCTCTGTCTTTACTATTGCCTGTGTGGGTTAACGTTGATGGCGTGTGAACAGTGACACTGTCCAAGCAGCGTTGTTTACGAACGTCTTGTGGGACCTGTCTGAGAGAACTGCAGTTTGAAGATGACAACGAATCTGATTGGCTGCAACGGAATGGTTCTGTCTACGTTATTGTGCGACAATGAAAATTGGGCACTGTGTAGAGGGAATGTGTTGTATTCGGACAGCTTCCATCTGCAACATCATGGATGTTCAGTGATCGGACATATTCCAAACACTGAATTACTTCGACCAGTAGACCCGGATGGGTTTGAAGCGTTGCTGATGCTCACTCAGCGTTGTCTTCTGCGACACGTCTGTAGGATGGTCGACAGCCAGATTCTGAAACCGCTGCTGTACGGGCAGGTGAAAGCAGTCAAGCGAAATTCTAGTGGCCAGAAGTTTCTATACTAGTGTAGTGATGGGGAGCGATCGTACGATACTAATCACACCACCGCTGCTATTCAATAGTGGGGTCAGAGCATAGATTTTGATACTGAAGTAACCGCAGGAAAAATACACGAAGAAACATCAGAGTGCAGCATTACATGAGATGGTTCTTGGTATGTAAGCGAACGTAAAGGAATCGTGTATTGACGTCTGTGGCAACCGTGACCGTCTGGTGTTGTATGACAGGCAGTTTCGTTGCGAGTAGTATACTACTCACAAATAGTATACTACCCACAAGTAACATTCGGGAACAAACGGGCAAGCTCCGAACGCCAGGAAGACGACGGACAAGAAGAGACTATCGGAATAATGTGTACGCCCTACGGCAGAAGTTCCACCAAGGCGAATGACAATTATGTATGTGAATGTATGTCTGAAGCAAAAATGAGTGTATGTGTTTGTAGTTTGATTTTTGACATGACCAATACGGGATTTGGAGCAGTAAACGACTTCTCAGGCCAAGCGACTTTTGTGTTCATGACACTGGAACCAGCACTGTTCGCAGATCAGTGTTTTTGTTTATTGTCTTGTTGAAACGCATAACCCACGTGTTGTTTTCCTGAATGTATAATCCTTGTGCCATCCACGTTCTTAGCTCACAACACTGGCAGGAAGTCACTTGGGACATGTTGCGAGTGCATGAGTCAATAACCTGCTGGTCGGTAGATATTGAGTCTAGGTCCAACTGAACAGGGAACAAGAGTTAACAGAAGAAAAATCGTACACAGTGGATGCCAGTGTGTCAATAAAAGAATGTGCAAATTTTAAGGATGCCGGCGATATTCAGTAGTTATCTACGTACAAGTGCTGTGTGCATGTTTTTTATCCGCCCTAGCACGTTTAATGAGATGGGAGATTTCGACCTGTCTTGGAAGTCCTAATCGCGGGGTTATCGACTGGGGTTAACAGACACTAACTATCTCTCCTATCGAGATGATCGGGCAACCTGATCACTACTCACAAGCGTTCACGTATTATAATTCGGTCGTGCCTAACGTGAGGCCATTGGCGACGTGGTAAACACGGTTGCCTCACGAAAACGTAGCTGGAGTTGTAGTCCCGACAGTGGCAAGGATATACACTAGCGACCCTAATGAGAGTGGAACTTGAGTCTAGTGCTTCTGATGTCCACAAAGGAACTGATTGGACGGTCTACGGGAATGCGATAGCTGCAATCAATTGTAGGTGATGTTCAGTTTGAAAGCATAACCAACTTGTTGGTTTCTTCAATAAATAGCCCTTGCGCCATCCATTTTCTTGGCTCACAACATTAAGGTGTTATTCAAGTAAATCTTTAGCGTTGCAATATTGATTTTAGATCTTGGGAGGACTTAGAATTGAGCCGGACTATCTGGAAGATTAGGATTGGAACGGGCGTCTGTAGCTTCAAGAGACAACGGTTGCACAGATGTAAATTTAATGTTGTGGTTTGCGAAGGATCAGTAGGTGTTGTAGGTCATGTTGACGTAACCGAATTTCTGTTCGATGTACCTGGCTACAAATGAACTATCTGTCCCGTAGTGGTACGTCAGCAATGCATACTGTCAACTGAGAGAGGATGAGTAGGTTAGGCACACTTATTTTATGTCAAGTACGTCTGTTTTTTCGTTCCTACCAACCAGCGATCTCCATAGTTTGGTAAATTGTCCACTCTTCTATTCAAAACTTTGGTCATGGTGACCTTCTGCCTGTTCTTTTCCTCAGCTTCGTTGGTACATTGTACGCCGAAGTTTTGTCTGGTTCACAATCTAAGTTTAAATTTCCGGCTTTCTTTCTATTCCTATCTACAATGTATTCATAATCACTGATACTAAACCGCTTCTTGCCTTATAGCTTTCAGATTAGATCTTTTCACTGGAGTCTCTCGAGGTTTTGTTTCCGAGAGATAAGGGTTTAACTTTTATATTAATGTACCATGTGGCTAACCACCATTGACCAGTTGGGCCACGTAGGTCTCTACCCACACGCCTCCTGGCATTAGTGCTTCAGTTTTACATCGGATACGTTGTCTGTTGGTCGGATCACACTTAGTACAACGTAAGTCATCTGTGTTGACGTCCATGGTTTCGACCCCTCTGACGGACTAATCCAGAAACAGAAAATTCCAATCGTGTATGTGTAGAGATTTCTTTAGTTTTGTTTATAAAAATGCTTCATTTCTGCATGTTGTTCAAATTGATAAAATTGACCTTATAGTACGATACAAATTTTATGCACGTTGGTCTGCTCTGTCCTCCGTTGCGCGGTCGTTTGACGATATTACGCGAATCTATCATCCATTTTTTAAAGCTCTGTTGTACTACGAACATCATCGCATACCTGATCGTGTTTCTGAAGTCCACGACAACTTTGTGATATTACCCCATTTCCGGATACTGGTAATTCGGAATATTGTGGTGGTCATCTCGAACCCCTTTGAACACTTTCCTGTGAGTCACATCCGTTTGATTACCGCAACTTGCTGGAACCTTGTAACTGTTTTGTCTCATTTGTTAATTTCGCTATTGCTGATAGCTTAGTGAGTTACACTCGCATTTAGCTAGTCTATTCAGTAACTCGTTACGACCACTACATGTGTGTCTTCCAAAAGCTTTCTGTCACTTTACCTTATTTCAGTATAACTGTGATTCACTTTTCGTCACTAGTGTCGGCCAAAAACATATTTTCTGAAGTGGATGACACACCTAGTGGACGATTGTGCATATTTGCTCTGATTTGTAGTTGAACTGAAACGATCTTTGCAAAACCAGAAATGTGCTCATTTTAAGCACCTAGTCATGTTTTGCAAGCATTCGTGCTTCTTTCGATTGGTTTTCGTAATCTCGCTTAAATGTGCTGACGACTCGTGTGCCACGTGACCGAGTGCATGGGTCAGCGGATGAATTTGCTCCATGTCTATGGCACTGTAATTCAGTTAGGAGACGCTCAAGCAGTTGCGACCACATACATGATGCTTGTGATAGTTGAATTCCTAATGTTGTAACCGTGGCGTGAGTGAACGTAACCTATGTAGGGAGTGCGCATGTTTTGTTTTGTTATATTTTAACCGCACTGATCCTGCTATGCCTTTTTGAATGTAAACACATACCACCCAATCGTGCCCACATAGCGATGGGTGAGGTGCTGGCAGGTACGGAATTGCGTCCTACATAACTAAACATCTAAACGCAGGTGTTACCAGTCTCAGCCAGATACGCATTCCATTGCCAAACTACTGCATAGATCAGACGTCTTGGGAACCCAGACGCGCGTGTAACTGATGGTAAGTTACGTCCGATTATTAGCTATAAGGATAATCAAACGAAACATAGGATTTTTAAAACATTGTGTTCCCTTAATCCATTTAGTCAAAACAGAGAGAAGACATATATCGCGAGATGTTAACATTTCGATTTACTCTCATCAGTCGCCAACGTAAAACTAGCAAATTTTATACAAACTGCGTATAGCAGTTGGCGACTGATGAGAGGAAACATAGGATGACAAATTTTGAGTTGCATACTTTACCAATGGCAATACCTGCTCTTGGCAGGTGTTCTGTCCGACTTTTGACTGGTCGCTGTCACAACAATCCTGACTCTGTTCGATTGGGCCTTGGTAAATCACCTAACGGTGTGTTAGCGCTATTGCGTCAACAGTCGTGCGGTTTGGTTCGAGCCCCGTAGAGACTGTCTACTTGTTGTATGCAGGATGAACCCAGTAATGGAGGTTGTTACAAGAAGATAATTATCTGTAAACACTGAATTCTGCTTACCCAAGTTCTCAATAGTATGGCATTTGAAATGCATATACATATACACGACGTCATTTAGCTACCTATGTGTGCGTTACACGGTCTAGGATTGTATTGGTTCACTGTGCTGGAATAATAATCAAAATGTTTCATTAAGATGTCACCCGTATTGTTATTTGCAGCATAAGTGCCAATAATTTTACCCGATCATTTACTCCTTATTATGAAAAGATAGGGTTTACGGCATCTGTTTCCGGATTAGCCTTCCTTAGTGATCAAAACTAGAGAACATTTACGCACATACGTCGACACAAATAGTGTGGCGCAAGCAACTACTGGTTCTACTCACACACTCGCACCTAGTGCAACCCTGAAGGAATAGGATCAGGAGTTATGTAGATGGAGACATTCGTGGGCCAGTTCAGAAAAACTGGCGAGATTCCGCAGTGTTAAGTTCTAAGTCAAAAAGATAATCAAACGACATGGCAACATGCTACTATCGGTCACTGAATGTCTGGTTTGCACCGATTGTCTCTTGTTCACGATTTGAGTTGTCCACAAGCTGGACAACGGAACCAGCGTTTCCTGACTGAACAAGTACTACGTTCATTGAATGTCGGAGATTCTCAGATTTATGAGTTCTCACGTCTGACTGGTTAGCTATCATATCCCGAAAATTGCACTCGGCTGACCCAAAAAGAATTGTTCAATCAGGAACAGTGTACGTGAAAACGCCTCCGTTTTCGTTCAGCTATATTACTACGGAGTTGGCTCACATTTGGTGAAGATAACTGCTTGAGAAGAAACCCAACTGCAAAAAAACCTGGACTTCGGCTGGATTCGAACCAACGACAACATGCCCAGAAGCGGCAAATGCTCTACCAGCTGAGCTACTTATTAGTAATATTGTGGTGGACTGTCAAGCAGAAAGTGTGAGCATTCCAACTCTCGGCGGAATACCTCAACACAGGGGGAGGTGCGTTCAAAAACCTACAGCGAGCGGATGGAGGACGGCGTGGGCGACCGGATCGGACCAACGGGCGAGACATGGCAGGCAAAATAGGATGGATGACCAAATTGAAGGCGTTATTATTCCAACACTCGCAGGAATATCTCGATATTGTCGTAGACTACGTTCAAAACCCATTGTGGATAGATGGAGGACAACACGAGTGACCGGACGAGCCATCGCTCAACGAAATCGGATCAACGGACGAAGATTGGCAGGCGGAAAACCTCCGGATAGAAGGCATCGATCACACACATAAACCAGGCAGTAGTGCACACGACGTGTGAGCGGAAACCGGGGGTTGTTGTGGTTTGGAATTGTGATTCAAAATCGCAAGCCTCGCGTGTGGCATGGTAACTAGCGCGTTGGACAACAAAGATTGTGCTTTATTGGACGCCTTTTATTTACAATCGGGAAATGTTTTAGAGATTTCTTGATCCACGGCATGGAGATGAATACTTCTAATAACTGTAGTCCTGGATACGACTGGAATAAATGTCGAATTTAACTTGGGTCGGACTGGACGGGATTAAGCCAACCGCAGTGGCAGCAGCGAGAAGACAAAAGCTTGGATGAACGCATTCTTGACCGCACGATTCAAAACAATGGATAAAAACCACAATGTTTATCAACGCAGTGTTAGTGACAGTGAATGCAACCCATTCCCCCATTGAAGTATGGGGTCCAATAGAAACTGGGTACACCGATACAACACACAGTATTGCGATTTGTCCACTGTATCAATGAATCTGATTGGTCATTGAATAGCTGAACGACGACGGTGTTTGTCTGACCACCATAACGTGGAGCTATCCTGTGGTCGCAAACAGAAGACATAAAGCACAGAGCGAAGATGGACAATAATTGTATACAGAGATGAATGAAACATGTGGCTGTCAGTCTGATCGAAACAGGTTATACTAGCTCCAATGCTTACTGATGTATCGTTTTTCAGGAGTCTATCCAAACCTCTATCAGAACTATTCATGACACCAGAATGCCTGTTAAGTGTCTATGTTGCGATCACATTCCAGTAGAAAAACATATACAAACTAATATCGTGTACTATACAACACTGCAGTTTATTTTTGTGGCAGTAATGTTTAGGACAGAAACATCCAAGAATGCTCAAAAGTATCCTAGCTGCCTCGACCATCAAAGCCTGATATCGGTGAACACGTCGAGGACGAGTAGATTGTGACGTTACTGAACACAGTAACGTTGTAGACCTATCCTAGCCGGGGTAAGTACTCATCGACGAGAAGAATGGAGATGGTTACTAGTGCCAGTGGAGAAGTAACTAAATGGTAGAGACAGAAGGTTGGAAACTACTCCGATTTCGGGCAACAAATTATGAACGAAGGATTTTGAAACACTGGGTTCCCTTTATTAACTTCATCAATGCAGAAGGAAGACATGTTGCGATATGTTAACATTTCGTTTGCTCGCATCAGTCGCAAACGTAAAACATGTAAGTTATATATGATAGATAGATAGAGTATGGACACACATAGATACACCACATCATCACCGCTACGGCAACCCTATAGGTTGCTTGAACCATTTTTGTGCTGGCTGGTGAGCTCTGGTCAGTATGGCCTCGCCAAAGGCCGGTAGCTTCGAGTTCTGATTGCGTAACAATATTTTGAATGATTCAAGTGGGTAAACCTGACGACCTGTTATCATGAGGTGTCTGGTTCGCTGAAATGGATATACCTTTTTGTCGGCCTGTGTATGTGCGCTCCACCATCCACTGATACTCGGTTCAGAACTACAAAACATTTTTTTTGATGCAAAAAGAAAACTAAACGCAATTCACTATTTCCGTCATTCTTTGTTTGGTGGGGTGGTACTGTTTTTTTCCTCAGTCAATACATTTGTCGATCAGTTAGCCGAACTTGATGGAATCGTATTGAGTCATGTAAAATGATGACGGAGCGAATGAACGGTTTTCAGTGAAGAACGTTTCATCGATCGGTGCAGAGAAGTGAACCATCACGACCACTAGCATTATTGCTGCTACCGCCATCACTACAACCACCACTGCAATAATAATAATAATAATAATAATAATAATAATAATAATAATAGGTTGCTTTATTATCTCTGAGCGCGTGTATATTAAACCAATGCACACACAAAAGCGCATCGACTCAAGAACCGAGTGCCATGTCGTTTTACTTCTAACCCGCATTGGATAAAGAATGCATACAGCTTTTGTCAACTGTTTTGTCCACTTAGATATAACGATGATACATGAGAAATATTAACACTAGAATGGCGTAATAGCCAAGTCGGGTCAGTCTTTAACGCATAGTATGTATACGTGGAAATGTGCATCGGCCTTTCCCTAGTCTCTGTCTACACCATTTACTGAAGTACAATAACACAATTGTCAGTTAATAAAAGGTCACAAATACCAACAAAGAAATAAAAGGTGTGTATACCTGTACGGGACACTGGGTCGAGACATCTGTTTTGAATAGGCATAACGCGTTGTGTCACCGCTGTAGTATCTTCAATATGCATCGATCGTAGGACGCAGTGTCATAGTCCCCTGGCCCCAACCGAGCAGCAATCTAGTTGGTTTGTAACCATATTTCACGCAATCGGAGTTGACTCACTCCAACGCGGAAACTCAGCCATCAGTATAAACTCATCGATACCTGACCATCCATCGTTTCACTGAAGCTGTTAGGATTGAAATTATCAAGACTACTTTTCTCATCCCAATTTGTAGTATCTGTAAACATGTGCTATTTCGAGCACCTCACTGTTGCTGTATCATCGACTGATATGTTCTAGGATGTTCTAAGATTGCCAGGTAACAAATGCTGACATGTGCAACCGTAACATAAACGGTGATGATATCATCGTTCGTCACCTTCATGGTCCTGGTACTTGGCCAGACGTTTTAGTCCCAAAAGCATGCTCACGTCAAAAGTCGATGATCAAAAAGTTGTTCAGCATGGTTGTCTGATCCACTGCGCAAAGCCGCTAATCACCAACCTGAAAATGTCGCCTTCGAGACTAATTAAAGCAACATGTTCGTCCCATCAAATGTTGGTCACTTGATCCACGCGGTCTGTGATAAAATTCAACTCGATTCACCGTTTATCCAAACCCCGACACAACAGAAGATCCAACAGAAGGCCAACTCAAACGTCGCGTTAAAGATATTACATCAGGATTGAAACGGCAGCCTCAATGTTACGCCTTCCGTTATTCGCTAGTTTATTTGTTCTGTATTGCACCAATTAACGCGCAGTTTGTTATTTTGCACGTGTCAGTACGGTCGGCCAATGACAGACCGTGATTTTGTTAATACTGTTGTACATCCATAAATTCGGCTTCTTGCTCCATGAATAGGAATTTCTTACTGCAACCAGTACGACGTCTTCTCCCTATTATATACGTGGGAGGTTTCAATCCGAGTACGACTTTCAGGGCTACTCGTAGTCCCCAAATCAGAGTATAACACTGCCATGTCACAAACATGCGGGTCGGCTGTTCTACTGAGTTAGGAACGGGTTATATCTTTTATACTATAACCACCATGGCCGTCTCAACGGCCTAAGCATTATAGCAACCAGTACGAGGTAAATGTGGTGACGATCTATCTTTTATACGGTCCATGCAAAGCACCTGAAGGTTTAGTCAACCTAATTGTCAGAAGTGCTATTGAGTTCTACAAGAGAAGCATATGATAGTCGAAATATTTTGATTCCAGTAGTCTTGTGATCTCTGTTTGGTACTCACTTTGTAGGATCATGACCTTGACAGTATTTGATAAACTTAGAGCCCCCAAAAAGGAAGAGTTATTGTAGGGAATCCGCTTTGAACAATAAACGTTGGGAATAAATCAGTGATCTTTGAAATCGTAGGTAGTTAGGAAAGATGCTACTTTGAGGAGGGCATAAGTGCATTCAGAAGAAATATATAAATTGGTGTTGTTCATACAGGTTTGTCATGGTTCAGTTTGCCAATGCCCTGCGTACTTACTTGAAAAATTCCTTAACACTTTCTGCTTACCTTTCAATGTAACTGGAACTTCTGACGCTTTGGGTTGAGTTGATTGTCACCTGCTCATTTTCGAAATCTTTCATTATTGTTTCATGCATGTACGTAGTCATCTTGTAGAAGTGTGTATACCCAGAAAGGAATTGTCAAAATCTGAAACACTGAATTTGAAGTTCTATTCACATGACAACGATGAGTATGTAGGATATTTTGAGAACATTGTGCTCAAAAGGATGAATTTTGATAAACATCTTTACTAGGAAACTTATTAAGTCTATTCATAACTTTTCCAGGAAGCCTTCGAAATAGACTAACTTGCAAAATATCTCATTAATGGCTTTGATCTAGGAATTCTTCTCCTTTACTGAAACTGTTCATCGTTTAACACTCACCACAAACATAAACAATTATTTCACGGTATCTGTGGCCCTTGTATATATGACTAACTCACTTTGGTCATTGCGATTTTACGGTCGCCTACTACTCAGTGACAAAATGGCCGGCACGATTACTGACACGATTCAACAGACATTGTGGCATGATAAACCTCATAGATAAACACAAAAATTGTCGTTTAAAATGTTCGAGTCAAGGCCGTTTAATTTTTCATTACAGTGCGAGACAAGCACACACAGAGTGTGCATATGTGAACACATGCAAAAAACAGCTGTGGATACCTGAAGAGTGGAATCGCTCGGCACACATCACCTGAATCGCCTGACTGCCTCACCAATGTCGCCGCTAAACTCTGATTCATTTAATCACCATTGGATGCGTACACGCATAACCAAAACCTCGTGGTCCCGGCAAGTGCATAAAGATAACAAACATTAACTTCCGAACTGTTTGCCTACAAAGAAGTCATAACGTGTACACTTCTTTCTCGTCATTGCTTTTGAAGTGTTTGCTGCCTACATGCAGTGAACATAACTCTTTGAGGGAGGTTAATGAGGAACTGGAAAAACATCATTAATTGACTCAATAATCTCTACGCCTATGCTACAGTGTCATCGAGCGTCTGACCATGAGGCCGAATGTTATCTTGGACATCGGTCAATTTTCGACATTTATTATGCTGTTGTAACCACCTAAAATTTTCACCGGCTTGGTAGCTGTAGGAGTCGTAAACTAATCAGAAACTTACAGCTGCCTATTTCACCTCGGCTATTAGGAATAGCTGTATGGCATACGTAGTCGCAAACTTTGTTTGCATATCATATCCCAGTGTGGCGCTAATCCAGTTAAATATACTGTCGGTTTATTCGCTCGTCAGAAATCGGTCCCTATCTTCCTTAAACTAAACTTCCTGTTGGTGTCGCTCGAAGTGGAACACAAGTGTAATGAGGTGGAGCAATCGTACGATGCTACTCGCATCACCGATGCTACTCAGTAGCGGACGCCAGAGCATAGATTTGACATTGCAGTAGCCGCAGAAAAAATACAAGAAGAAACATCGGAGTGCGCCATCCCATGAAATGGTTCGTCCCAAGTATGAGAACGTAAAAGAACTGCAAAATTGGCGTCTGTGGTAACCGTGACCGTCTGGGCCTAGTACCATAGGCAGATGGGTGTTTTAGTATGTTATCTTGTTGAAACGCATAACCCACTTGTTGCCTTCTTGAGCAAAATCCTGTCGTCATCCATATTCTCGGCTCACAACCCTTGGTGTCGTGACCAGGATTGGAGGATGAAGATCCCATGGCCACAGCCGTTCGAGGATGGAGACCTCTGGAGCTTCCTGGAGGACTTTGAGGACGTGACGGAAACGGTCGGAATGAAGACCGACCGGGCGAAAGCGGTTCTGGATGCGGCGCGAAGGGGCCCTGAGAAGCTGGAGTGAGTCGCCGCGAAGTTGGTGCTGATCGCCGGGTTCAGTAGCTCAGCCGACTGCCAGGAGACAATGAGGCAGTTCAAGGGCGCCCGGCTTGGACCAGGAAGAGACGCTGTTGTGTATACCGTGTCACTGTGGGCAACGTTGTCAAGAGCCTTGCCATCTTTGGACCAGGATTCTGAATAACGCATGCTGACGTATCAGTTCTTGGACGGAATGCCACCAACAGTACGGGGTAAGCTCAGGGTGATTCTCATCGCACATCCGATGACGTTGGAATAGCTGGCTGATGCGGTTCGACAATTACTGGCAGACAACTCCCAGACAGTCAGCGAGTTGAAGAAAAGTGGACCAAATGAACTGAATGACCTGCGGATCTCAGTGGAAAAGTTGACTCATGAAGTGGCGGCGTTGAAGATGAGGAGGGAGCAGAACCGTGGCGACGTCTGCTATCGATGCGGAAGACGTGGACACTGGCGGAAATTATGCCCGCGTGGCGAGAAAACGTTTCATGTAAATAAACGTTTTGCTGATAGTTTTTTGTCTGGGAAGGGTGATCCGATAATAGGGGCGGTTGATTAGACGGCGAAGATGGAAATCAATGGTAGTTTAGAATGCTGTTTGTTCGACACTGGGGCAGCAATTTCACTGATTAGACCGAGACCGGGAAAGGTTGTTCAGCCGTGTGCGATGGTCGTGCGAACAGTCGGTGGGTTTACGCTCAGAGTTACGGACGTTGCGGAGTATGACATCGGCATCGATGATCACGTAGTCAAGCAGTCTTTTGTCATTTCCCATGACGCAAGCCAGACTATATTGGGAGCGGATTTTCTCGAGCGCGCTGAGGCTGTGATTGATTTGAAGCA
>LUCH01005626.1:3627-34891 GCA_013368495.1 Paragonimus heterotremus | reverse complement strand
GTAAACGAAATGTTAACATATCGCAACATATGTCTTCTTTCTGCTCTGATGAAGTGTTAATTTTATGTCTGCTAGTATAATAATAATTATTATTATAATTATTGTCTCACGGGTCTGAAAACAGGCCATGTGCCACTTAATTAGCTTAATACACACAGCTGATATTGCAATAAATGGACGAAGACCAAGTATGACGTAAAGTAGAAAGTATAACAATGGCAAAGTTAAAGAAAGCTTACTTTGCCAGGTTTACACTGCATGCAACTTTTTTTAAAAATTTCTTTTACAGGAGTTTGTATAATAATAGCAAAAAATATTCATGTCCACAAACAACACTTCAGTCACTGACAGCTACTTGGAGACACATCAGTGTTTCTAGCCAACAACACTTGTGATCTCCAACCTGATAGCTGAATATAGCCAACAAGCACCAAACCTAGTGCAGCTTTCCGAATGATGATAACCAGTTCGTGGATTGGTCATCGTACTGTTTGTATTCCATTCACATGCGAAAAAACTTGGCGCCATATGGTAGACGTTGAGCAAGTATGTGTAAAGCATGTCCGAGTCATCCTAACCGATTGAGCGAAGGTACTATTCGTAAAGCAGGGGCCATACATTCGGAACGCATGTCACTGTACTTCTCTGTCACTCACGTGATGCTGCCATCTCACACGAACAATGTTCCGTAGCTAACTGGTGTCCAGAAGTTAGTGGCCTACGTACCTGATAAATGCGAAGCGTCCAGGTTTGCAGTATTGTGCGCACGATTGTGTTGTACACACCTTGTCCACCATCCCCATATGAGATAGTGACCCAACAAGTGTTGATTGCGTGTTTGTTTCACCACAAATGTCAGGTTTGCGAATGCATATAGCTTTTCTGTTATTCACGTAAACACCTCATTTGTAACATCACGAGCTGACGTGAGTACATTACCCAGATTGTAACTATAAAAATCGATTTTGGTTTGGTTTATGGCGTAATTCACGACTGCAGTATTTCCTGTTGTTTTTACTCAACCATCTGAAGATATCTACCTTGACTGTCTGTCGCTTCAAGTGACGCTCTCTGGGAGTATCCATTTTGTCTCCTTTCCAATCGTTCAGGGCTCTGAGAATTTTGAAGTCGATCTTCTGACTCCCCCTTACGCATGCAGACGACGTCTCTACTTAGTTCGACAGACAGCATACAGATTCTAAGCCTATCACGTGTTTACTTGCATATGTATGAAATTACTGTTCCATTGAAACGTTACAGCAAGACCGCGTTAGTACTCCTGTTTCACTCTTTTTGCATGCAACCATTTGAGAACGTTGATCGTTTTGCTCATCCAACTGGTGTCATCTCGTGAACTTTGCAACGTTGCTGACGTGGTGTCTGAGACACGTTGGAAGGCATGTGATACATTCAACAGTCGCCAAAATGTTAGTTGTGTGTACCGTTTGTAATGCATCTAAGCGATCCGTATTCACTTTGTTGTCACATTTAGTGTGCCTGGTGTTCTCACGTGAGAAAGATTACATTGTCATCACAGTCAGACAGATTAGGCTTTCCAGTTTGGTTACGTAATAATTGACAAATGGATTGCGCAAAATCAGGCTGAATTTTAGGATGGTTGCGTAATCCCCTGGACTCAGATATGAACGCAACACTGTGTTAAGTTCAGCGTTTTGATAACCCGTTTTTGACTACGTGATAGGGGAGGGTGTAGATGAATGGCCATGGTTTCTGTGGTCACTAGCACACGACCGTGCGACTCACAGAGTTGGTGACTGGAGTCCCTAATTGAGATGGCGGCTAATCGAACTCAGTGGCGT
Organism: Paragonimus heterotremus; assembly: GCA_013368495.1. Taxonomy (NCBI): domain Eukaryota; kingdom Metazoa; phylum Platyhelminthes; class Trematoda; order Plagiorchiida; family Troglotrematidae; genus Paragonimus; species Paragonimus heterotremus. The sequence goes on along the minus strand of LUCH01005626.1, from coordinate 33,071 downwards.
GATTGTTGTCGTTTGGCTGGGTTGTCTGTGAAGTGAGTGCTCTTACTGACGCGGGACAGTGAGGAGCGTCAGAAACCTGCCTTACTGATGACGCCTTACTTTCACTTACAGCCCGCTTCGTTTGCAAGGTGTAAACGCTTTGAAGTTGAGCGTTTGAATATTGACGTAGCCATTTTTAGTAGTTAGATCCCCTCGCTCTTCTATTTTTGTCTTATTGACCAGCGCTTGGTTTTCTGTTCATGGTTGTATGACAGTTAAGCATCAGTGAAAACCCTCGATGTATTGCTGTTTATGATGATGATAAGTCGATAGATTGGGCTCAATGTTCATGTAATTGACTGGGTGGTTTGACTGCATGAGATATACAGCAGTCGAACACGTACAAGCTTTCACCAAGCCTCGGAATCACCTTATGGATCATGGTCTCGGATGTGTGTAGATAATCGTTATGTCGTACGACCTCCGTAGTGTGTTCCACAGGCAATGTATCCTGCAATGTTGCACAAAATGCAGGTCTCATTTTGTACAAGGTATGTGGACGATGTATCTTTTCTTTACGTATCCAAGATTGAAGTGTTTCAGTTGTGCGCTGAGTTAAATTCCTTACAAAGAAACGGCAGGTTGCAGTTGAAATCGGCAAATAGATGGCTTTCCTGGATGTCCCGTTGTCCATACCGCTCAGTAGCTAGGACTGCGCACCACAAGATCACTTGGTCAGGTCAGTGCTTTCATTTTAAGAACTTCGTGCCCATGTCCGACAATCGCGTGCTTGTAGGCACACCATTCAGTAGGATTTGTCGAACTGTTACATTTTATAGTTTAAAGCAAGACGAACAGCCACTACAGGCTATCTAACGATATTGCCTGTGGTAACTACCCTTCACGTTTGGTCGATAAATATGCCAGGCTAGTTGATCCAAAACCTGTTGTCCCAATCGTTCCACGTAAGCATGTTCATCTTCCTTTATCTCTTCGGAAAGAACGTTTTCAGTTTCGTCAGTCTCAGACTCACGTCAGTCGCCAAGCAGATTTACAACGTCGCAAAGCTCCTGCTCATCTAGTAGATGACACCGATCGTCATCATTATCAAGGATGACCCAGTAACCTTGTTCACCAAATCCAACGTGATCCATATTTTTACCTGGACCTGCAGAAGCAGATACGTTACCTGTACCTCAGAGTAACTTGGAGCACGCGTCAGTGAACAACCCAGATAGTTGACTGATTCGCAGACGGGAATTCGCGCGATTCCGTTACTGGACACCTGAAAAAAATGGGACACGAAGTGAATGCAACTACTGTCTTCTAAATAATATCGTCCATGATGTAGGTTGGAACTTGCTTAGGATGTGACAGTTCACCGGATCAACTCTGCCCTTTTGTGTGTAGAAACAGACAATTTCCTCCCTTTCTCTACCGTGGTAATTCCCACCCTCTAATTAAATATAATTCTAAGAGTCCGGTTTTACCCTGGTCTTCCTAACCTTCTGCAGCCACGTCACTGTGATCGCAAGCTGTCACCGCTTAACTTTTGATCTGTGTTCCTTGAGATTTTCCCATTAATAGCAATATGCTATTGCTTCCAGAACGTCATTGATCGGCCACTAGCAGACGTACTGTCTTCGACCCTTATTACCATATCCGCTCGTTATAAATAGCTTGTACAATTTTCGCTGTAGTAACTGGTGAGCAAAGAACGAACTGTCTTCGTGCAATGCATTTTACGTTCTGCTACTTTTTTTCGAACATGCTATATTTATTTATCCCTTATGAGTTACTTTACAAAGGCTTACTCTGAAATATAGGCTACTGTTTCTATGTACCAATTAGATATGAAGAAATACTGCAGAGTTCATTATCTAGTATCTTGCGATGCACACGGGTGACCTTGATTATATTGTATTATCTTGCTGTCTATCGTCTACCATACAACCCTGCCACAGTTCAGCTGTTTGGATGCGGATGATTATTGAGAAGCCTTTCGGACACGACTTGACTTCATCGAATGCACTTTCAGATCATTTGGCTGCTCGATTCAGCGAGGAACAAATTTATCGAATCGACCACTACTTAGGCAAAGAGATGGTTCAAAACCTCATCATATTACGGTTAGTTTTGGATATCCCTTGTGTCCTTAGCCCTGACGTATAATCTACCTTTGCTTTGTTTTTTAACGCATCTGTAAACTGCATTTATCCGGAAAATAAGGTGGCCAGTACGTTTTCGAGATCGTTTGGGGATGCATTTACATAGGTTAATAATTACATGTTAATTCTTTGTGCGGTCTGGTATTCCTAGTTCTAATTTTCTCTGATCATCCCAAAGAAATCTATGTCGGGTGTAGTCGTTCATTAGAGGGTGCACAATGCAAGTTTGTTGCTGGCCCCCAAAGACCAAGGGTACCAGTAGACTTTCTTGAGCATATTATTCGGTAATTAGTTTAATGTAGTAATCTACCCGGTCTGTAGATTACGTCTTTCTGAGTACACTAGCCTACTGCGATTTACGGTCTTTGGCTGTTGCAGGTTGACTATGAAGGCGGTGCTACTCCGCTAATGAGCCGTCACGGCATTCGTATTGTCGCACGTACTGTATGGCACTGACAGTTAAGCGACGATGGAGTCGACCGGTAGGTAGGTATAGATTGAAATGAATAGGCATCAACCAAGTACGTTAGTACTGTTATGTAGAATACCTCACATATGAATTAGTTTCTGTATCGTACTTCATATAAACAGTGTTCCTAACTGCCACCCAGACAGTCACGTACTTGTTCTGCAGTTACCTCGAATGCCGTTGCAGTTTATGTGTGTGGCCGCCTGTAACATCTTATAAGGCTTATATGATAAACCTGTGTTTGATCTGAAAACGTCGCCTACCTGTAGTTTGCCGTCATCAACACTACTGTGTCACTGTTTCACACCGATGTTTTACATTTGTAAAGCAGTAGGACTAAGAAGGAACAGGACTTGTTGCACAAAACATTGTCTCAGCTTGACTATTCAGCATCAGGTATGGGTTATTTTTCGTGTGCAAAATTGCCTCTCTCCTTCGCCTTTCTCCGCCCTATTTTTTCCGTGCTTCTTGCATCACAAACAACTCAGTCAAATATTTATAACACTCACTCCACATAACCTGATCAGCCAGTATTTCTTATAGTGCTTCCAGCTAAAACCTAACAGATTAGTGGACGAGAATATTGCATCGCTGTGACTTAATCCGTCCAAAGACGCAGTGCTTTCCTTCCTTCTATTCACAGTGAGATTCGAAGTGTCGGTGACCGACCAAATCATGATAAGATGATTTACTAAATTTCCATTTTTGACGTTTTTGCTTTAACGTTCTTTTCTTAATGTTTGGCCGTATACTAAGGCTGTTCAATATACATCTGGTCAATTTTCAAAACGTATTATTCAGTTTCATCGCGGTGGCTTTTTGTTCATTCATCTTGTCCCAGGTTTACAAATCAAATTTTCAACCATCTTTGGAACCGCGAGCACATTAACAATGTAACCATTACGTTCAAAGAACCCTTCGGGACCGAAGGGCGTGGTGGTTACTTTGATGAATTCGGAATTATCCGGTAAGTTCATAGGTATTCGATGCGAATTTGACGCCATTGCTTGTCCTGGTTCTAAATCCCTTTTCAAACACATCTGTCTTCTAGGAGTTTTATCTTTTTTATCCTAAGTGTATTCCACAAGAGTAGCTAAAGTAAACTGTCCCTATGCACTGTTCTGTTACGTACATTTTGCCTTTTTAAAGTTGTCTGAACTTCAGCCATTGTATGGTTGAATTTCCCCTCTGTTTCCATTATTCTACCGTTTTGTTCAGAATAATTCTGCTAACCGTTTGTGCTACTGCCGGTGCTTACTGCCTGCTCTGTTCTTTGTACATCCGAATTCCTTTGATTTTTGCTACCTTCTTGTTCCTTTGTTGTTGATGGTCGTTAAAACGGGCGCATCTACGGTTCCTGTGATTTCCTCACTGCCTGGTTAACAAGGGTGTGAGGTTTCCGGAACTTTTGTTGTGTTTCCTACCTTCCTGATACATACCCGTCTCGCGTAACAAATAGCACAGTCTTACGCTAATCTTTGTTCTTGTGCTGCAGCTTGAAATGGTTTGTAAATCGTGATTCAGTCGTGGTATCACGTGCATGTGTATATGCATTGGTTTATTTTGCGCAGTCAGTATGCTCAACACCATCAGCTGATCGGATCTGGTGCCAGTCACCGGCTTAAGCGCGCATATGTTTCGACTGCTCAGTTCGTATCGGTCCATATGATTAACCTGGCTGGTAGTGTACCCATACAGTTTGAATCATTCGGTCTGTTTCTCTCAACTAATTACACTGTACCCCACTCATTTCATGTCCTGTTGGTCCTTCAGTCAGCCGTGATTGCGCTCTTCCCTGTGCCAAGCGACATAATCACCCATGTGTATATGGCTTACATGATTCAAATGTAAATGATTTTTACAATCGTTACGCTCCCCAAGCTAACTGTACCATGCACCTCCTTTCGATTCTGATGCATCGATCAGTCGAAGTATATCCTTTTTGCCCAGCCTTAACCTCTCTGGTGCTTCAGCTTTTCTCGTTTGTCATCTTCATCATCATCGTCACTCTTGTCATCGACGTCATTGCTTCGTTAGCTTTCTCAGTTGATGAACGTGTTGTATTTTCGTCCACAGAGATGTCGTGCAAAATCATTTGATGCAGCTTCTGTCATTGGTTGCAATGGAACAACCGAGTTCACTGAAAGCTGATGATATCCGCGATGAAAAGGTGACTGTTTCTTTTTTTGATCCATTTTGTGTTTCACTGATAATAAACTGGGTTTCACGTTCGTACGTGATCTAGATTCACCAATGTGGATGCGTAAATGTACCGGACTGTACCTTCAAGCTGTTCTCAGTGATTATGTGCACACTTATCGTTATCATAATCACCATTGAGGTCGGTCTAAATGAACTCTGTTGGTTAGGTAGACACTTCGTTTACTCGAAAGTTAATCTATCGATGGTTTTATCCAGAACAGATATATCGCAGATTTCCAAGCTCAGTCACACGCGTGTTTTCTCTTCACACCAAGTACTTAGATATACATACTTATTAAAGCATCTCGTTGCTTTCTCATTCATTGTGTTTTGATACACCTTCCGATATTTTGATCTTCAAAAATGTATGGAGAATAAATATTTCCTTGTTGGATCCACCGCTCCTTAGTTGGAAGACGTGCGTGGTGAACACGTACAAAGGACTGATTGTACGCTTCAAAGCGAGCAGATTCTCTAAACTATCTACAATGTCTTCGTCGTTTAACAACTTTCACTAATCGGGGAATTACAGGAACTAAAGTAGTAAGTCACTGAACGTCCTTATAAGACTTCGTTGTGTTGTGGAATGACTATCGGGTGTTTTTAAAATAATCTTTCCTACTATTACTATTCATCGTTTATTTTGAGAAACAATCTATGCAACTTCTTTCAGAGAGACGAGCGAACAGCGACACCAGAATTTAAGCAATGAAAATGTGGAAAATGAAAATTCGAAGCAAGCTGTCTGTCAAATGTAGGGCGCTGCATAATTAACAACACTAGAAAATTGACAAGTTCTTTCACGTGAGTAGCAGACGTTAATAATCCCGTTGATCATGTAAGCAAAGAGAACGGACAAAAATAAAAGGAGTCTCTCAAAATCAAAAGCTCTTCAATGCGCGTGGATGCTATCACAGTCAAGGTTCATGCAGTGGGATCGATAAATGTCTTACCACTACTGCATCTACTGGCGCAGTAGAAATTGCTAGTTTCTGTACAGCTTGAATGCTATAATACTTTCTTGCAATCATCCGCAATTGAGTTTGCAATCCACTTACCGGGACATTGAAGCTGCCACGGTTTGTAATCTACGCTCATACATTGCACATTCGTATCTTTGGCGATAAGTCGTCGTTTTGGGTTGTGTAAACTGATGAGGTTTTATATTTGGTTGCAGCTTTTGCACTCATGAGCTTTTCGATTAGATCCTTCCAAAAAGTATATATATATATATATATATATATATATATATATAATGGAAAGAACCACATCTTATTCTCCCTTCATAATTTGCTCGTTGACGTTCTCTGCCGAACGTTGCATTGCTGCCTCTGGACGGAATGCTTCTCATGAACTTTAATTCGTTATATTTTTCACTGACTGCAATTATCAGGAAAAATGTATTTATTTTTCGGTGTAAACGGCATAATTTTCTAACTCATGTTGCAGGTGAAAGTCCTCCGGTTCGTTGAGCCCGTATCACTCGATGATGTTGTAATTGGTCAGTATGTTGCCGATCCAACCGCCACCCATCCACCAGCTTCGCTTTCTTACACGGATGACCCTACCGTTCCAAAAGGTAATCAAGACATATGTAAATCGAATGTGTTGATTACTCCATGGCCGTACACGTTTGTCATTCCATGTGTCTTTTCGTGTTATATCTATATATATGCTGTTGCCTGACCGATACTAGTCAATGCATTAAGATTCTCTAGCCGTCCGGTCAAGTTGTTTTCTAGCGTTTTTATGATCTGGTTCACAGTTAATGTTTATTTCACTAACACTGTGGTTTACGTCGCACTTCGTAACCGTTAAATCCTATACTGTGCTTTCGTGTTCTGTGTAAATCACTCCTCGTTAATCTTGTATGTTGGCTATCTCTCAGTAACTGCCCAAGTGTTTACGTATTATTCGTAATTATCTGGTGTGCCAGAACCACTTGTTTACTGTCTGCCATACGGCGTACTTTACAGTTTACTCGTTTGTCCAGTCTAGAGTTTTTGCAGTCGACCACCTAAGATTTGATACTGAATGTACTGTACAAACTCCGATTTCAGTTCTTATTACATAGTGCCACTAAGTACACGGAATAAGCGAACCTCCTATGCATCTAGTGGTTTCTTTTTGAGCAACAGTGTGTACGGGTTAAATATGATATATCGTAAGTTAAATCGTGTGGGATCATGCTTGGTAATCACGTTTAGGCTTTTGTCTAGTTCCATTACTTCTCTTAAACAATGATGACGATGTTCAATTTCAGTTGTCCAGACCATTTGCCCAAGTCAGACGGACGATTATTGCATCCTAGAAGCGTTAACATACTCGCATCGTCAACTGTACTCCTCAGGTACAGATTGTCGCCTAAATTGGGCTGTAAGGGTGGATGGTATCATGTTGCCTACGAGAAACAGGTGTCTATTGAAACCAGTCAGTTCGCTGGTAGGGACAAGTGGTATGCACTCTGTACATTCAAAGTGTGAATATCGTTACAGAATTGTGTTGGCACTGACCCCATCTTTGTTATTATTGAAAGGGTGCTGGAGTTTGTCAATCGTTTCATCTGTCTTAGTGGTATCATCTTGTCAGTCTGTACCATTGCTGATGAGATGTTCACGAAGTTAACAGATAGTGCATTCACCAATCTCCGTCACTTGTAGCCTAGCAGGAACGTCCATTTGTCGATTAAAGACAAAGTTCACAACGTGTGTGTGCTCACCTTTGCTCTGTGGGTCAGATCCGTAATCTATCCACACTTCTGGTTGGAAATGCTATCGGACATGATAGTGTCGCCGTCAGTGGACTGTTTTTAGGACGAGTGGAAACTCGAGCCACTGCACCCACGGATGCTCATTATCACCATAGACAGTAATACATCAGTGGTTCTCACTGATCCTCAACTGCCACACAACCATGACACTGCTCCAGAATTTGACAAGGAGTAAAAATGTGGTTTATACATCCTCGACCAGGGCGAAACCCCAACTGTTTTTTCTTAATATTTGTCTCGCGAACCGCAATGAATCGACGAAGTATAATGGGTTCCAAAACTCCAGTAATCACCCGAGTTAGGCTAATTCCTCTTTGGTTTTCACAGGAGCCCGTGATACCTTTTCGAATGTGGGAATCATCATCGATCGACTCAGCACAGAGGGATATTCCTCGTCGTCCAACTGAATCATGAACCCTGCTAACGTCCCTCCCACATTCTTTGAAAAGTGCCAGCACGAGTTCCTGTGGACCAGCAGCTCTACTACGTTTGAAAGGCGAATTGCAGTTGTAGACCTCAGCCTTAGTGGGTAATTCTGAATTTACCGACTAGAGGTCTACAATGTTAGTTTGTGACGTTAACACGGTGGAAGCAGGAGGCCACCTATACTGACCATCAGAGTGTTACATCCAGCGCTCTAACCGTCTCAACTTATTATGGATGGGTGTGCCATCTGCCTCCCTGATAGCTTCATTGACAGATTGCCACCTGGGATCAGTGGCACGGATAAGCTTAAAGAATGCCGGCGTTCTCTGAAGCAGAAGCAGTTCCCGTTCTCTATTTTTTCTCCGTTAACCAAGCCTCACAATTGGTGGTCAGACCACGCCTCAGCTTCCTACGGATATCTCTCCTAAACTTGTTACATAAACTGCCAGGAGGAAAATTTTTTATGAGATTCAGTGTTTGTTTAACCCGTGAACCACAGTGTCGTGCGCTACAGTAACTGCTTCATAGGTGGCATGTGAGATCTCGGTCCAGTAGTTATTATGGTCTTCGAGGTGAGAAATGCTAATCCTGCATTCAAGGCATGTTTGGTGCTTATGTTATACCAAGGATTTGGTCAGTTTTATGACAGTCAATAGTTGATGTCGGTGGGGTCGTTGCCTAGCAAAGTGAGAACAAAACCACAAAGTACCAACGCATGGTCCGAATCCAAGTATGTGATCCTGTAAGAACAACCGTCCTCAATGAAGCCTCGCCACTTATGACCAACAGCTATGTGCTCTGTCTGAGTCCAGGCCTGATTCGGAGAGATAGGGCGCCAAGTATAACAATGACGCACACGATGTCTGAAAGGAGAGCCGAATAAAAATAGTCCGTGCTCGGCGCACAATGGTAACAGCCGATACCCCCATCCGAGCGATTTGATGCCATTTCAAACCTGTCACCTAAACGAGACTCGGCATCACCAAGGCAATCGACCTGGGCATTCATATCTCCGACCAAATGGTCTGCATCAGAACCACGTATCGATCGGAGGACAGCCACCGGATCCGAGTAAAAGGCGTCCGTGACATCGACATCACTACAGTTAGTTGAAATTTGAACAGACACTGAGAAGATTCCAGAAGATTTTGCGTCTAGGGCTGGCCGTAATGGAACCTACCAAGCTCAAAGTCCACTGCTACCGGGAATCTAATCTATCAACGCTGCCGTAGCTGTCTTGCTGAGGACTGCACACCTTCCAGCCTGACCGATGGTGGCGGACGTGTGGTCACCCGAAGAGTATAACCAGCATCAGGTAGACATTGTGGGTGCTGTCAGTTCGATATGATGATTATTATCCTGGATTCTAGTTTCCGAGATACAACAGACTTCGACATTCAACGAGTCTAACGTTCATGCGAGAGCGGCATGTTGATCTATCTGTTTCAGAGTGCAAACGTTGACGGCACTTATATTAATCGGCCTTCTAGGTCTACGCAAGGAGCGAGGGAAGTCTGAGGCTGGATGGTAAGAGATGGGACTTGCCGACACCATGTTACTGTGGTTAGCTATATCTGTTGTGCGACATGCAGAGTAATCACCCGAAATGGGGGCCGGGAGGATCCTAAGAGCTTAATGTTAATAGAACAGTGTGGAGGGGTAAGCAGTAGCATGTTTTTGCCTATCCATCCTGCTTTATGTGGCAGATAAGGCGACCCAGTTTATACTGCGAGACAACCGATGCAATATGGAAGTAACAGTGTCTTAAGTATTCATGAGTGTGTGTGGGCAGAGATACTGCTAGGATGCCCAAACCTAGGCAGGAGAACAATTAGAGTTCTCTACGAAGGCGTTTGGCTCAACAGCCGGTACCGCAATACAGTGGGTGGGTAGCAGTATACCACAACTGGCACTTTCCCCGCAAAAGCATGTCAACCTTCTTCCAACCCCCAACCTGGAGACTGTGGTTTGTCAGACCTCTACCTGTTGGCCTGTCTGATATGAATGACTTTGTCAATGTGGTCACCGCATTAAATAGGTCATCGAGATGCATACCCCGTCACGTCGATGCATTCTGATTGTGCTCATTCTTCGGATGCTGCTCAGAACTGAAAATGCGGATGATGTGGTGACAGATGTTGTGGACCAACCGGAGTGCTTATTGTAGAGCAACATTTGTTCGATTGGATACCAATGAATAACTATTTGTTGGGCGTCGTACTTAGTCAATTGGTTACCTTCTACCAATGCAACTCAGAAGATTGTCGTATTCGTTATATCCCTGTGCACCACAACGGACTACGGTTCAGCCGTTGTCAGGACTACGTTTCGTGACACTCCCACAGGCCTTTTAAGGCATTCTGGACACACAGACAATCGTAATGACAGACGAGTTGGTTGTTCAGCTTCGTCCCCTTGCCTCAAAAAGGAAATGACTAAGTGATACGTTTGATGTCCCAACAAATCGCATCAACAATAATGAGAAACTATTACAAACAAATGCATTTCACGGTCTTTATATCTCGTTTATCGCTTTTCAACAGAATCAGATTATTGTCACGTGAGGAAACTTGATTCCGAATGTGACAACGATTTTTGATAACTTACAGGCTAAGTAAAAGGGTTCATCAAGCCTGTAAACATCACCTGGTTGGCCGATCGAATGAGGTAGAATGTGATTTTTGTCTGGGACTAACAATGCGCTCTCCTCCCGGATTCGTGATTTTGTGGGTCTTCGACGTATTAGTGAATCCTTATGTAGTAAAGCGATTTTCTTATCACCAACTGCCACGCTGACTTGGTTGGTGAGCTTGCCATTTTGAAGGACAGTTTGTGTAAACGGTGTTGTCCGAAGTTTTAGTCGTTGTATTCCAGACAGTCTTCTGTTAGAGGCCGAACCAGGTGTGGGACGCAAGTTGATGAAATATTAAGAGATCCAGGTTCCAACCTTCCTTCCTCTCTTTCTGTTTAAAGCCGGTGACGAGAAGCCCTTGTCCGAATCAGCGAAATTTTCAAGCGGTTTTGGGAACTGAAGATTTATCTCGTGTTTTATCTCGTGTTCTCAAGAAAGGCATCCGATGCCCATGTAACAAACAACGAAGTGCCAATCCTGTCGCCGTTACACTCCTGCAATACTAAACAGTATTGCATCGGCTCATCAAACCCACAAACAACTTGCTTTATGGAGAGCATGCAGCATGTAGACCCAATTATGGGGGCATTGGCCACGTTTTTATCACGCTGCGGATCTTTTAGCATCGACATTCTTATACGTGACCAACGGTCGTGGTCACTGTCGATTTACAAGTTGCTCGTAACATTCTCTGGGGCTACCCCATGTCGTAAACCTCTGAAAAGATACGCCACACCGTTCAGGAAATTACAATGTGTTTGATGGAAATTGGATTCTCCTCCTTGCAAAAAAGGATCGGGAAATCCTGGTCGTCAGAATAACTCGACTGTCCCCGCAAATTGCTCCTGAGTCAAGTCAAAAGACGAATGTAGGAAGCCAAATTGTTTTGCTCCAAAACGTGTACGACGGAGAAAAGTACGGGTATTTGTATGATGCATAATGACCTACAAACCTTCTCGAACCAGAAGATCGGAGGACGGTTGCTAAAAATAGTAGTTACGGTCATTAAGCCACCAATGAGCATAGCGGAATAAAGGTCGACCGGGTAAATAATAGCGAGGGTTACCGCTGGATTGTTATAGGAATTTCTGTTCATTGTGATTGTGCACAGTCGTTTTCTCGAGGCACAAGTTGGCTTTGGACGAAAAAACGGAGTCCTCTACCACTTCATCCGTAAAAGATTGCACGAAAAATGTGTCAAACTTTTGTGCTCATTGTATGCTTACTCTGTAAGCGGAGTTAGGGTTTTTTGACAACTATCGAGGTGATCACCATTTTCGAGATATTCGCCAGATGTAACCGCTTTTTCTCTCCATTTTCATTGATGACATTGCAGAATACGCAGTTGAGTAGTCCAGTGATCTTGGTGTGGGGTTCTTTCTGGTATTACGGTGGCTGACACTTAGTAGACGAACGGCATCGTTCTGCTTGTTCTGTCTGTCGAAGGCATTCAGACTACGTTGGACAAGATAAATTACGGAGTTTGTCTGCATTGAATGCACCTCCTGCATTGAAAATGCAACGTGCTACTTCAAGACTGGAACGTTCTTGCTCTCGCTTTTTTTGTGAGCAGTCCACTTTAGATTTGAGAAGGTTTCACCTTTGTGGGTAATTTGTAAATACGGCCGATGGATGAGCATAGCGGATGGTCATGCAGTTCTCGTCATCTGTAGCGTTGGAAAAGCGCTCAGTTGTGACCATTTTTACCGCGTGTTGTGGAGCCGCAGCCCGGCCGTAACGATACCCGTTATTGGTGGTCATCGCAGTCCCTGTCAGTTTGCCTGCATCGTGTAACGTGATCGCGTGAGGAACGCGGTTGTTCCCCAGAATGTATTTAAAAATTCGAGATGTTTTTCAAATAATACGGTTGCACAATCTGTGATGGTTAGGCCAACGTGTTAGTCAAGGGCTAATCGGGTTTCCGCTCATTCTTCTTCTCAAATTCTGTACGCCATCTTGCAACAGATGTTTGGGTGTTAGTGCACCCTGTGTAGTCAGTCTATGTGCCGGACAATTTAATTCTGTCCAATGATACATTTACTAACAGAGTACCAATAAGTAGGTCAAATCGCCTGCAACATTGTCGTCCGAGGGATAGACATTTTTGACGTTCTGTAACATATACGTTCACCCACTTAGTTTGTCAAACCTACCGTCTGCCAAAAAAACACCCACATTATTTACCTAATGCGCATCCGGTATATTCGAGACTGACCTTATGAGTGACCAATTTCACCAGAGTGTCCCAGAATCTTATATCATACTAAATCAGTTGGCTACAGGTGATGAGCTACTGCCTATATCAACTGAGTAAATTAAATTGCTTACTTACTTACTTGCTTACTCGTTAAATCATTAGCGAACCTCCACCTTCCCTTATTAGGAAAGATATGGACGATAAAGGGTAAGTTTAGCTTGCTGATTCATCTGTAAATTAGGAAGAAAGTTGGTGAATCTTTTTGGTATTGATATATTCGCCGAGCTTGGCATTTAGGTTGCAAACGTTTCAGCACCAAGCGAGGTGACATCATCAGTGCCTAATCGTTTTAACGTATAGTTTTTTGAGTGTGCAGATTGGTTTCTAAGAATTTCGGATCATAATTTCACAAACGGTCGTGCAACCCCTGGTAGGTGACATCCACAAACGATGAAGAGAAATCTAGTCATATTTCATCTTAACGGGTCTTACCGCAGTTCAGATTGAGTTGTCAGTATAGTTATGAGACAGAACCACTGCCTTGTTGCATGGCTGAAAAATAACGATCTAAGCTATGTGCATTTCGTTATTACTTATGCACACAAAAACTAGTCGTCGTGTGTATGTACGAGATATGCGGCCACATTAGGCGTTCGTATAAGACGGATTATAGTTACGGTACAATATTTGATCTTAAGCAGGTGTTCCAATATATTGGTGACGAAATATTGCTACATTCCTTGTCCGTTTTGATCGATACGACCTCCTTTTTCATTCACGCTGTATGCAGGTTCCATTACTCCGACCTACGTGTGTATGGTCCTTCACGTGCACAATCCTCGATGGGAAGGGGTACCATTCGTACTGCGTGCCGGCAAAGGTAAGTCTGTTAAAGAGAAAACATTTTATGACGTCGCTCACGTCCGTGTTCTCCATTGCTCTGAATGCTACTGAAAACGGCGGTGGAGTCAGTTTTAAGATTGTTCTCCAGATTCGTTGTGACCTCATATGTAATCCTGTCTGCAAGGGTTAGGTAAGAAGTGTAAAGCTTATATAATTCAATGACCGCTCGTTAAGTCCCAACTGCGAATGCCGATGTTTTTTGTGGAAACTCCTCTACTCAACGTGAAGTGATGTAAAAACCACAAACCTGCGATCTCAAGAGATAGGACTGATAGGATAACTGTGTAATGGATTTCAGAATTAGCTGAAACGTTTAGTTGACCACGACCAAATGTGCGTATTGTTAAATTTAAGCTAAGTTTCATCGCTTGGTATTCACCATTATGTAATACAAGGTCTCGTGTGGCTGAGCATAGTCAGGCCATTCGAATCCAAATAGGAGCATTCGTAACTTCTAATGCACTTACCACGGATGATCTTAGTCAGATTTCTGCTTTTGTGTCCTATTTATTGCGCTTTCAAGTTAGGCAACTCTGTCACTTCCTAACGAGTCCTGTCAACCTCCTTCCGCGACATTAGCAATCGCAAAGTTTTGAAACTTGTTCTCCCATCAGTGACATCAGTCAGTCGTTCTATATTTTTTTAAATACCTTATCTGTACCTACAGACGGTAACTGCTTTCTAGTGTCAATGTTTGTCCGAGTTGTCTATAAAGTGAATGCACTTAATGACGCGGGGCAGTGGAAGCCGTGAAGAAGCTGTCTTGCTGATGACGCCTTACTTTCACTTACAGCTCGGTTGTTTGTTTGCAAGGTGTAGGCACCTTGATGTTTGAATGTTGACGTAGCTATTTTTAGTGACTAGGTTCCCTCCCCTTTCCCTGTCTTTTCTTCTCTCTTCCTATACAGGGTTTGCTTTTTATTCTTCTTCATGGTTGTGTGGCAGTTAAGCATCAGTGTGAACCACTGATGTCTTGCTGTCTATGATGATGATGATGATGATGATGATGATGATGACGAGTGTCAAGATAGGTGGTAAACATTAACATTTAATATCCATATATTCTTGATAAGTTGATCAACAGGTTGCTCTGGTGAGTACTATATGCCTATGCTTGATGTGTCGTTTCTCCAGGTCTCTCTTCTCCGATTCTAATATAATCATTCTTTTAAGCTTATGCTTAGATGACTATCGATCCGCTCCTTTCCTGAGAATTTCTGGTGACTCTGAGGTTGAATTTTGCAGTTAAGTCGAATTGGGGATCGCGTTGAATCTCAGTGGTTGCTCGATTAAATCCTGTTAAATATCCGTTCACGCCTGGTTGGACTAAGCGCACCTGTTAAAGTTTGTTGACGGGAATCAAAAAGACATTTTGTTTCTTATATCGATGTGTGTTTCAACGGATTATGGTTATTACTATAGTTATTGCTATTAAGAATGCTTTCTATGACGCGTTCATCTTTCTGGTTCTTGCGCTGTACTCAAACATCAATGTACCAACAAGTGATTTGTGTGTTAAATTCGATCGTCTTACTTTAGAGAAGTGACTAGGTAGTATAGTGGTGTACGGGCACAAGTCGTGAGAGAGTACTACAAATGTGTGCCTTTCATCTTCCATTTATGGACTGTATTGTTACGCGCAGACCGTCCTTTGCGTCTTAGGAATGAACACAAATAGATCTTATAACATTCAGTGATAGGTGACGTCCTTCTGTTAGAACGCCAGGCATTCTAGAGTGACCACCCGAAATCATGCTGTCATTCGTATTCGTCTCGTTCCATCGTTCGCTCAGAGGTCGTGTGCTCGTAGATTTAAGATAGGTGATCGGTAGTCAGGCAAAAAACCTATTCATCGAGTGCCTTTGATAAAAACGATGTCCGGAATAAATCTGGTGGGTAAACTCACCGAGCACTGGGAATAAATCGCTCCAGCTCTATGTGCTTGCCGTGATGTAATGTGTTCCGATCTATTTTTCCATTTGCCCCAGAACTGGATATCTATCATACAAATGAACTTCATAGTTAAACGTCACTCGATTTCTTTTAGTTCTTCATATGACAACAACTTTTGTGAACTTAAGCACATGCTGTAAACTTGTGTGAGGGCCATGAGCATCACTCGATCAACTGACTGGAAGAGCTCAAATGTCTTGTCTGCTTCTCTCCTAAATGTTGGCCATCGGATTCCTGTTAACGAGAACATATTTTTTTAAAATGATTCATTCGTCGCAAAACAACCGTTCCAAATTGACGACAGGGTTAACCATTTTTAGCAACAGTTCGATTGGCCTGCAGTGGATCATGCAGACGATGGGATCCGAATGACATGTCGTTGATTTCATAACGGCTTTTTGTCAGAAACTGCAATGGTTATAAAGCTCACGATATTGGAACGTAACTATCTAGCTATCATCGATCTTTCTACAGGTGGTGTTGGTAGGTTGATAGCAGTATTTATAGCTTGCTTTGGAAGGTTTGGAAAGCTGGAGAAGTGCCTCGTGATCGGTGTCTGTTTACATTTGTACCCGTTATGAAAGAGGGACTGGATGTCCATGTGGCAGCTACAGATATTAGTCTTGCGTCTCATCATCGAATACACCAGTACATCAATGGTCTACGCCGATGCTTAACTGCCACATGACCATGAAGAAAAGAGCGGTTTGAGAAGAAGCAAAAGGGAAAGAAGGAAACCCAACTACTAAAGATAGCTGTCCGTACTCAAAGCATCCTAAATCCCTACACCTTGCAAACAATCAACTGAACTCTAAGTTAAAGTAGGGCGTCGTCAGCAAGATAGCTTCCTTACGGTTTCCGTTGCCCCGTGTCAGTAAGTGCACCCACTTCCCAGACAGCACGACCAAACATCGAGAGAATTCACACCGCTGGGCTTGTTCAGCGACCATCTCACCTCAAGTCTCCATCCACCGACTCTTCGAATCCCGAGGACCCCTGCCCCGGAGACGAACCTGACGACCAACCCCTTTGCTTTGACCTGTCCACCGTACTTATGAACCTCATTTTGCACCTGCTTATCAAGCCCTGAGAACGTCAGGTGCGTGAAGATCAGGCAATGTTTCCATCCTGTCAGAGTTGTTCGCCACATTCTTAGCTCATTACAGATTTGGGAGAATCGAAACTTGTATAAGCAATCAGCGGTTTCAGTCCCTTTTAGGCCGAAGGCTAGTCGTTTCCAGCTATCACTGTCCCCTTGTCAGCAGAGTCTCATAGTAGTGTGTCTGTCCGTTGAGTCCGTTGTATATTCCGCCTTTACGCAAAACAAAGAAAACTTTAAGACCGGGACGTTCGCATTCGTACTTTCTTTCTCATCGGATGTTTACTTGGAATGGTGAATCGTTTTAATTGCCTGGGCACCACCCTCTCATCAAGTTTCAACATTTATCTTGAGGTACCGTAGGAAATAGTGAGCTTGTGGATTGTATTTGGCCGATATATCCGAATGCTGTCCGGTTGTTGAAAAAAGAACACAATGTGTGTATGTAGTCCATTTTGCCTTACGGTTCAGAAACGTGGTCTGTTATTGACGAAGATGTAAGCAGACTTGCTTTATTTGACCATTGATGTCTTCGTCAATCAGCCTGTATTAAGCGAGTTGATCCTGTGAGCGGCGCCATCGTTGGCCAGCGCATGTTTGTGAAAACTTCGAATACGTGACCAGCTGTTCAACTACTATAAATGTACAACTGTCGTTACTTTGTTGTTGTACAGTACATGTCATTTGAGCGTTAACTTCATCGGGCATTATTTAGTCGGACCACAAGTAGTTGTATACAACGACGAGGTCCTCAAGCAGCGGCCTAGTTACGAAATATGCTCTGACTGTCCCTTCGAATAGAGTAAGTAGATGTGGACCTCGTGATCATTAAAATCGCGGTTCAGTAAACAGTCTCACATGACCCCGTGCCGCAGGCGGTGGTTTGTTTCTGTCTTCGGCCATATTCAGTTTAATCTGGTTCTTTATACAATGTTCCTCATCGTTGTTGCAGTCAATGACGACTCATTACGTCTGGTCGGACCGATCCGTTGTGGACGAACACTGTCCCGCGACAACCGCGCTTGAACCTTGTACCGTGTGATTGGTATTCCTGTGAAATCTCAAATTATGATAATGTGCACTGCAGGCTACGCATCAGTGGTTAAAATATTGTTCACGAGGTTCACTGAGGTGGGCGATCTTAACCTGAACGAATAGCGTTTGACATAAGGTTTGCCATCATCTTCCCTGTAAATGATTGAGCAACGTCAGCATTATTTTTAAGCAAGATTGTCCCTGAACGCTTTAGTGCGATTATTTATTCATGATCAGTGTATAGACTCAGTTGTACGATAGCACATGCATCGCACACTTCACGATCTGACGCTCAAGTGGACATCTGACGGAGATTCTATGAGCCCCCTTCAGTGAGCAAAATTTGGAGCCAGTGGCCCTTTTAATAGTAGACCAGTCGAAGCGCGTTTATTTAACTAAACGTTGCATTCAAATGTAAGTGATTTTCAACTCAAACCCAATCCCAATTCTCAACTATTTACGATATTTCGAGCACTCTAGGGTTGTTGGTTGAAATCTCTGTCCAACCATCTTCGAGCTTGGCCGGTTTTAATTAAATTTTAATATTATCTCGTATTCCTGTTCTCACAGCCTGTGTGAAAGCTGATTGTACGGTCATCTTTTTTCGTGTAACTAATGACGTTCATCTTCACCAAAGACAGCAATACATTAGTGGCTCACACTGATGCTTAACTGCCACACAACCACGAAGAAGAAGCAAGCCCTGTATAGGAAGAGAGAGGAAAAAAAGAAGGGGACGGGAATTGCCCTAACTACTAAAAATAGCTACGCCTATATTCAAACATTCAACATCAAGGTGCCTACACCTTACAAACAAACAACTGAGCTGTAAATAATCACAACATCAGTAATTCCATACTGCATCGGCCTCTCGCAGTATAAGCCGGGTCGTCCTATCTGCTGCATACAATTAATGGGGTTAATCAACAAGCAAGTAGTTTTGGTCCTTATGTTTCCACTCCAACAATTCGTAACGGGTGTTGCTGTTATTTTATTTGAGATTCAGCAATCTTCATGCCACATGGCACTGACGCTTTTATCCCATCGACTACCGATTCATTGAATATCAAATGTGATGGCGAATTAGTTGGGTCATTTTTAATAAGAAAATTACGTATTTTTAATTGCTTTATTTGCCTGGAAAGTCAGTCGGAATGCGACAGCTGTGATCAGTTGTGGGTGATGTTCAATCTGTATGAAAAATCGAAATCCCATAATATTCGTTAATTTTTTATTTGTCAGCTTTCGTTCTGGACAATCTCCGTTCAGTCCAATAAACTCTCTGTTTTCCAATTCAAATTCATCTGACTTGTTTTATGCATCCTTCCAACGTTCAGTGGATACAACTTTGCGTTTGGCTGTGTTTGTAACTGGGCGTTCTCAGTTTCCTATGGTTACCTATTACTGGTTTCATTCCCATGGTTTCGTGTGAATGGAACTCCCTTTCTTGTAAAGAGCATTGAACTTCGTAGATAGCTCTTATCCTAACATGTAATTAACCCCTTTTCCTTGTTTTCACCTAGTAGGAAATGGTCTGTCTTTTTAACGTTATTTCCTTAATGTTGTATACGATGAACTTACTCAAACGATCAGAAGAGTCGTACTTGACGTTTTCGTGTGTACTTTTATTGATTCATCATCATTATCGTAACAACCATGAGTCTGATCATAAGGTAATGTGGCTTGGGCCGCCGCTCACCTCAACAGTGACTTGAAATATCCTAGAAGAAAACGCTGCTAAGGAGTTTGAAAACTAACAAAAGAAGACTAAGCGGAAGAACTAAAAAATGGTTTGGATGTACGTAGGCCATTGACTGCGACACACTGCCATCTCGGATAACGTTTCTAACCAGCGATTTGAGTGGTCACAAAGACCCCGGCCAGGCAGCTGGGGTAATCAGGGTCCTCATATTTCGTGACCACGTTTTTGCTAGACCACCACGCGGTTTCACTCAACTGTTGGTGGTTACAGTATATAATGCTCGGTACGGTGAACGATCAAACGACACACGGAGTGCGTCACCCAACCATCACAGATGGTACGACGTGAGAAATTGACCAATTGGTCGAGCACTCCGAGCGTTCTCGTATAGGCGCTAGCATACGGTAGTGTTGCCCACACGATCGGCCCACTTAATGTGGCCTAAGTGGCAGAAACACCGATGGTCAAACACGGGAAGTATGTTGACATTTTCGTTGTGAACTGGCCACGTTTGCAACGAAGGTGTCAGTAGACTTGCTGTATTATTGATTACTCCATCCAGCCACGTGAACTTTTACCGGACTCATCAGGCGACGAATCTTCTAGTGTTAAAGATAATTTATGGTCGTCCCTCTCTTGTGCATTCATAATTCTAGCCATGAATGAACGTAAAGCTGAAGTGCGAATTCAGTTCAAGGATATCTCCCCGGATGTGTTCGATTCTGTTCGCGTGGTTCGTAACGAACTGGTCATCCGTGTTCAACCGGACGAGGCAGTCTATGTGAAAATGAATACGAAATCGCCTGGTATGAAGTTTCAAACAGAGGAAACGGAGTTAGACCTCACCTATTCCAAACGTTATCAGGTGCGCGTGCATTATCATTTGTCCAAGTAGATTTAACTTGATGTTTCAGGCCGAAAACATGCATATGTTTGGTTTGCTTCCACTTGTTCGTCACACATTCACATTTAGAGATAAACTGATGTATGTAGTCGGAAATGACAAACCGTCAGTTGTTACAAGCTGTTACAGCGTCAGTTTGAACAGTCACGTACGATTTATCACGTTAAATGGCAAACTGCAAACTCTGGAAGTATAACATATTGTGAACTTGCGGT
The DNA here is from genome assembly GCA_013368495.1 of Paragonimus heterotremus. Lineage (NCBI taxonomy): Eukaryota > Metazoa > Platyhelminthes > Trematoda > Plagiorchiida > Troglotrematidae > Paragonimus > Paragonimus heterotremus. The sequence goes on along the minus strand of LUCH01005626.1, from coordinate 12,417 downwards.
AACTGACCCTAGATTCAATTTACATCAAAATGTTGATCATGCGTTCTGTGAGGCTAGCATCATTTAGAGTAGCACAAACAGTAAATCGTGTAGCAAGCAGCGTGCAACGCAGCATTTAACAGATCTTCAAAGTTATGGTTACCCTTTTACTGTAAGAAAGGAATCGTAAGGAAAGTGGAGAGGACTGTGCACTTTTTCTAGGACTCTCTCCAAACAATTAAGTTTAAACCTAATGTCAGAAACATGTACATGTTATTTAGGAATGAGGCCGGCTTTACGAGGCATCTTTTTCTGTAACGTTTACCGCCTCGAATTATTGATCTGTCTTGTTTCACAGATAGTGTGTCTCTGGCGAAAGGCTGAGACAGAGGCTGCGTGCTTTGTAGACAAACACTACTCATCTTTTCTAACTTACTAGAGCTGCTGTAGTTTGTCTTTACCAAGTTCTCAGTTGACGATTGTGGATCTTACGCCCGTGAGTCGGATGCTCAACAAAGAATGCACGGCGAGTTAAACGATGGGTCTAATAATCTAAATCTGTCTATTTTTGGGAGTCGAGTGTGTTTACTTATTTGATTCTCGCTTTTGATGGTCTGCCGTTCTGGTTTCTTTTTCACTGATACCTTCTGTCACCTACTAACGAACGCGAGCCTTGAGTATAATAGGTCTCATGGTTTAGACCATGTTCCTATAATTATCGTCATGTATTTTACATCACACTTTACTCATATTGGCAAAGATTGTATGACGAACAGACCTCTGCCTACATTTCTCATTTCCCCAGTACTGATGGGTCAGTTTTCTAGGTGGAGCAATTTACTAACAAATGACATGCCTAACAGGCAGTACACGGCTACAGTGAAAAGTGGTTCACGTCGATAGAGGGATACACCTGTTCGTTCCACCGTGAACTGATACTGCACAAGCTGTTATGAGACCCTGCCAGTTTCGTTATACTTCATTTATCAACCACCCATCCACTAAGTTGTTCAGGTGATAGACTGCCGTGTTTGGGATATCTCGAACACTTGTAATTGGCTTCCGATAACACAATTATTGTTCATCCTAATTGTATCACTGTTGAGTAGTGTAATAATGATACGGCATAATTCGTCCATCTTTATTACCCGAATGCTTATGTAGACACCTTGGATAATGTTTGGAATTTTAGTTCTTGACCCAGTGATGTTAGTGGACTTCCGGACTCTATCGTATTTTGATTCATTACAAGGTGTTTTTTCCGTGTCCAGTCGTTATGTCGCTAGGCTAGTGGTGGATACACTTGACAGTGAGTGTGCTCGAGCCGATTATCAGTTTCAGCTGTCCTTTTTGTCTGTCCTCATGGACTTTTCTGTATTGTTTTTCCCGTGTGATTTTCGTTTTACCGCCATCTTCATTATCGGAATGAATATTCCCAGGTGGTATTTGTATTCCCCTAGTCAAAACCGTATCTACCTACCATTACTGTTTCGATTTGACCCGATTCTGAAGAATTCCACTGTTGCCTAACCTGACGTCATGGCTCGATTGTGGTTCAGTACATTTTTTCTAGTAGTTATCAATTCTAGACTATCCCAAACATATACCTCTTGCGAACTGGTGGTTTTGTAGACCTAAGGTCGCTGTCTGCTGCTGTCCCTCCCGTAGTTCACGTATCACCGTTGGTTCTTTTATTTGACGAATCTCGTACGTCCAGCATACTTGACATTTGGAGGCGTAATCCCAGAATTAAATTAGCACATCAGATCATAATGTGAATTAGTAGGTTCGTTCTACACGGTTTATCAAGTCCGAATGAGCACAGTTGTTAATCGCTAGCGTTGCTGCTTGCGTCAACACCTACTTAAAAGTACTCCATTCTGAACCGTTAGTTTATCCCCAGATTTAAATTAAGGCTTCCATCTCATTGTCAGTCATCTTCAGGCTATCAGTTTTGGATTACATTACGAAATAAACTAAATCCTGTGTTTTATACGATATGGCGTTCCATCGACTAAAGGCGCTACTGCTTATCGTCCATGTCCTCTACAAATTTAATGATATCACAATTCGGCCGCATCCTGTCGCTTTTTCGGAAGTTGGCCTTTCAAAGAACGTTATTAATGCACACTTTGTTTTGTTTGACAGACGTTCTGCACATCGTACTTATAAATATGGATGACCGTTAATTGTGAACGCCATGGAACTGTACATATTGGTTCGTTCGCAATAGATACCAGCTTTGTGTAGTCACTGTTTATCGTTATTTCCTTTCTCAAATTGTCCTCGTTGAAATAATCTACTGTCCATAGATCATAACCAGCATTTCTGTCTCGATCTACGCATGCTGTTGTTCCATGTTAGTATATGTCCGATTTCATTATTTAAGCGAGCTTTCGTTGCTACACCAGTACTGCGCCCAGACAGCGTCATCTACGGTCACATTGTATCCAGTGGATAAATATATGTGTTGATGTATTGGAGCCCGGCTCCATGGTTTTCCCGGGCATTGTGATCTAATTGTGTTACACAGAAACTACTTGTCTACCTCTCCAAAGACGACCGTTAAGAATCGTGTTTGTTTCGGATTAGTCGTTAGTAGTGGGCAGCAAAAGTTTTGTTTCTCAAGCTGACGTCTACAGAAGATAGACATCATCTCCATTCCTCGGTTGCCCGCAGTGATGTAGAACCAGTATAATTTCAGTCAGTAACTCGTCCTACTTACACTTCCTAGTCAAATCCGCCATCCTCTACTTGCTTGTATGTTTACTTTTTATACGAGAGCCTGATCTGTCGTTTTTTGGGTTATCTTGTCATGCATTACACGTAGTCCAGAGTGTTTTGATTAACAAACTGCCTCGTAACTATTGAATGTAATGATTTGTTCATACTCTTTTATGACTTTTGAGAATATTACGCCCGAAAGCTTGCCTCGTAAACTGGAGGGACATAAATAGTTAATCTACTGGGTGACCACTACTGAACAAACTCGTGTAAATATAAGTGCGTATCCTTAGCACTTCTCCGACTAGAGTACTCCGAACTGTATTACAAACTGTGATATTCACTTAGAACCATCTGAGCCATAGACTCTAGTTGTAATTGATGTTCTGATTTCATACACGTCTATGCCTGTTCCGCCTTTTGTCATCCGCTGCTACATGACTTTTCTTTTTTCCATAATCGTCAATTTACAGCACATCAAACTTCCGGACGCGTATGAGCGCTTGATTTTGGACGTGTTCTGCGGAAGTCAGACCAACTTTGTCCGAAATGATGAGCTACAAGAAGCCTGGCGTATTTTGACACCGGTCCTGGAGCAGTTGGAATCGAAGAATATCAAACCATTGCCATATGTTTTCGGAAGGTGAGCTGTTTCCTAGTTGGAGTCCACCTACATTACACTTATGGCGAACTTTTAAATTTTCCTCTGTTTGTATGCCGTTCTGGTTCTTGTTGTTGAAAGAGAACCACAATTACAGTCGTTCTCCATCTCTGGTTCATGAACATTGCGAGTGCCCGAATCCCACTTTAGTCTCTAGGTGAATGTTTTCAAACTGCTTTATTACCCTTCGTTGAAATCAGTCAGTGACATTGCATTGTTTCTCTGTTTGACACATCAGTGGATTGTACTTCCACGCTTCAAGGGGCCTCGTATCGTGAACAATATCATTTCGAGCCTGTCAGTGATTGGTCATCATTTGTTCATAACAGTGTTACTAGAATGTATTGAATCAATGTACCACTCCGTAAGATGACAATCAAAGAACGGTGCGAACGTTTAGTTGCTTGATAGAGACTTTCAAAATTGATATATGCAACTACACATTTTCTCTTGGATAGAATGCACTATGTGCAGTTAAGACGATCTATTCTGATTTTAGAATCTGTCTTATTGTGTTCACGTTCCAGATTACCAATATGGTAAAGCCCCTTCGATCACATTAGGCCCATAACGTTTTTATTTTCATATCCCTCTACCACCCACACTACATGGATCAAATCTATACTTAACGTTAAATTCTGCACACACAGCTTAACTTCTTGGTTAGCCAAAACAGCTCGGTTGACTTTTACCGCACGATCTAAACAGAAAACACGGCAACATTGAATCCGTTTGGAATATGTACTAGTAATCAATTACCAAATGTGTTCATTCGTGGTCACGCACAGTGGACAGTGGTAAATCATTGAAATGAGAACGTTACTCACGAGCGAATGTGGGTGAGCGTTTACATATGATAATTCAGTCATGCCTAGTGTGCGACCAATGGCGCAGTGATCAACACGGTTGTGTGACCGGGACAAGGAGCTCTAACGAGAGCGAAGCTCGAATCTAATGTTTCTTTTCTGAATGGGCTGACTGGAACGTCTATGAGAATACGACAGTTGCGGTCATTTGTGAGTGATGTTCAATTTATGTTAAATAAAAGCACTTATGGTTATATGAATCCTTCGTGGACCGAGGCCACAACCGCTATTCCATGTGTAGAGGATACCAATGAGTGAACTACAACCTGTGAGAAACAAGGATGCATGTCAGGTAAATAAATCGATCAGCAAGTGTTGTTTGCATCTGTGACCTGGTAAGTTACGTCTGTGGTCATGTGGGAGGTGTAGGGTGGCAGCACGTATTATTCCCGAGTAATCAAAGGGTTTGGACAGAAATTAAACAAGGCTACGCGTGTAATTTAAACTTAGTTTCAGGTGTCACATCTTACGCGTCCAGTAACTGCAGGTTGATCTTATGGTGAACATTTCGTACAGGGTGTTTCAATGCATTGTGTGCGAAAAGTGTTTTACTGATGTAACTGAATTTGGCCTATGTGTCTTGTCCTTTTATGTAGTGGGTAACTCATTGACAACGATGCTGACCGCCAATCTCACAACAACTGAGTACCAAGTTTTTTCCCTATGACCCTGTTGTAACTGTTAGCATTCTGATCGATAAAGCTTTGCTGTTGACCTGTTCATTTCGTCCTCCATTCCCTTACCCCCTCATTTGCTTTCGGCTGACTGTGTTCGCGTTCTATTGGATGTAACGTTGTTTTTCCGCTCCACAGTCACTTCATCTGCGTCCCCCTACTCTCCGTTGTAATGTATAGGATTATGAGTGGTGAACAAAGTCCACGCGTTCACTAACTGGAACAGCTCATCGTAACAAACGAGGTTGAGTTACAATTAACTTAATTGTTGCTGTCCAAGCCTAGACAGCTGGACTGTGTTTGTAACGTTAAGCCACACGTAATGTCCCCGAATGATCAACAAGATGAACTACGATGTTATTTCACAGTTCTGTCAAATCAGATGTAATAAACATCACTGTTACCCGTTCTGGCAGCAATACGAACACGAATGGTCTGAGTGTCACACGTCTGGTAGCATTCTTAAAGGCTGTAAGCCTAACCTTGTGATGTTCACCAGACTGCCAGTCGGGAATTAACCACTCTAGTTGAGAAAAGTTACCTATCTACTGATTGCGTTTACAACCTCACCGGTGCCGTCAAAAATGTTGGATAAGCCACATGTTAACGACCGTAGTTTGCTTGCCTTATGCTCACAAGTGTATGATAGAAGTTAGCGAGCGAGTATTTCTACAAAACCATACTCAATTACTGACTTATGTTCATATAGTTTTGGGGCTCTTCTCGGTTACGCTAGACAGCAGTTTTGTGTTAACATTATACTCTGTATTTGCACCATCTGCATCTTTGAAGTTTGAAGTTGAGCTTCTGCGTTCAAGGTATTTTGACTATCCCTCAACGTGCTTTCGTTCACGGTTTTCGGCCACGATTCCTATGTTTTGGTAACCAGTGTTCATGGACGTTGACGCGCACCTTGGCAATTGCGCCCGATTACGGCTTAAAGTGTTCTGGTTGTTTAGGTTGCTAATTGCGATTCTCTTTTCAATTGGTACACCTGTTCGTATTGCACTGCTTTGCCTCTTACGATCAGCCGTGGTGGTCCCGAGGCTGGTGATCAACTCCGCGCTCGAGCTGGCTATCGATACTCAAATACCTATCAGTGGCCATTTGGATCGTCTAACAAGAATTCTTCCGGCTAGATATCGTGAACATTTGCAAATCGTGCACTTTATGCATACAGCACGTACTGACTCCCAACTCCATCATGTACAACTGTTTTATCGCTTGTGCATTTGTGCCAGCGTTTTTGTCTACTTAATACTGTCGTGTCTTTCTTTCTCGCTTGCTCTCTTTCTCTACCTTGGTTTACTTTTTACGCTTCTTCGCGTTCTTGCAGGTACGTCGTTCAGATGATACTTTTTGAACTTTCGGTGCATTCCTTTTTCTATTTGACTTGCTAGATGCCTTTTAATTTTTTTTCAGACTTTCTGCTAAATCAACGATCTGTCACAAGCACCTTTTAAAATTATTTTCACACTTAAAAAATCACCTGTCCTAATTGCCTTATCGATGGCTAGTCGTTCGAGAGAGTGCATTGTCGCTTACTTGATAATGTTCACCTTGCATTTTTATCATAGAAAGTATACTCATCCTCAGGTGTTCAACGCGATGGTTTAGAACTAAGGTGCTCCAAACTCTGTCTGTTTCCTTCGTAGAAATCGCTCGTGGAATTAATCTCTGCAAAATTTCCGTTGCTTTGATCATGGTCTGGATATATTTTTCGGATGAGTACTCCTCTATTCTCTATTCGTCGTCAACTTATGGTTTGCGAAACTGAGCAAAATATTTCCACATTCAGTGTAAGAGCCCGTTTGCATTGAGGTGATGTAGTAATGATCGTGTTTTGTTTTATTTAGCTTGATTTTTCCACATGGTTTCAACAGGCTCACGTTGAAAACAAATATTGTGTAAGATAGACCCATTTGACGTCTTCCACGGTGTTGTATCCTGCAATGTCAGAGGGTTGATCGTAAAGTGGCTCCTACTGAAACGACTGAACTGTGTACTTTTCGTTTTGGGAGTGTAAAAGATAGGTACTTTTAAGCATAGCGGTATTGCATTGTGACAGAAGAAACGAACGTATGTTAGAAAGTGTAGTCAACAGCAAGCGGACACAAATGTAGGGCGAGACGGTAGATTGTACAATGCCCACACTCAAACGTAAGCAGCTTAAAGACCACGTGCCCAATCGGGATGGTCACATGACAAATTCGATCAAACAAGAGCGGGGTTGCAACCGCACTGGCGTGCCATGAGCGGTGGATCGTGTACACGGATCCGCCACACAAACACACATATTGTATGCATATGCATACCTGGTTACTGAACTCCTGATATGTACGAAAATATTTTAGGGATGCGAGACGGTGTGGTTGCGTAATTTCTGAATGTGCCTTTACACTACAGTGGTTTCAACTCTGCGGTGAACATCACTTTGGCACAGATCTGTAGTCAGTAGTTACCAGTTGACAACATTTCCATTATTTCGACTTTGCCTGTTTGCGGTGAACCTTTGCTTTCTGCCCCATATAGCGGCTGATGTCTAACACATCAAACAGTACCGAGTCCTTTCGATGGCTAACTGTCATAGTCGTTTCGAACTATATTTCTTTACTTAACTTCCTCAGTTTTCCAGAAATATCGTGTCCTTACACGTACAAATATCGTTCATAGGAGATCAGCGGTCCTGTTTTGGACAGAGGCGGAATGCCTACCCAGTGAGTGGACAGTGTGATACATTAATCTATAGCTGATAAATAAGAATAGTAATATTCGAACAAATTGCTTATATTGATTACTTTTTGGACTAATACTCAACGTCAAATACTCACCGCAAATAAAAACAGCCTTCACATTGAACTAAGCCTTTCTGCTAACCCACTTCGAAAGGAAACACGAGGCTCGATTTTCGCTCTTATTTGGACAATCAGGTGTGTATGTCCGGATCGGAATTTGCACTCTGACTCTCATACCTGTGAGACTAGCGTGGTAACTACAACGCCAGTAACTTCAAAATAGGCATGACTGAATATTCAATCAAGAACGCGAGTTTTCCAAAGAAATCTATGTCCCGAGTTCGTCCACCATAAACGCTTGTAGGCTGAGTAGACTTGAAAGATTGTTGCCAGCTTTCGTAGTTGGAGTCCTGTGTGTTGGTGGCAGAATTCGACCAGAGAATGGGGGCAGTGCAAACCTGATTATCATTACCCGTCAAGGTGTTGTAACAAGCCTTCTGATCCGTCAGTAAAACGGTTCCCAAGAGTGCATGGGTACCTCGTATATGCCGGCAATAGAAGACAGTTTTGAAGAGTATGGCCTTCGTGAAATGAATGCTACGTGAGTGCTATCGTTGTAAGGATGTCTACGCTACGCATTGCAATCTAGTGGTGGCACTGGTCCCACCGATGAGTGCAACGGACGGCCACGCATTCAAATACTGCGGGGTGGGCTATTTTGTCCGTTAACGGTACGCATGAGAATTAACGAGCTTACACGGCACGGCTGCATACTTACTGATGCAACGCGTCTTTTCCTTGCCAAAGATTCTAATAAAGTTTGACTGCTTGACGTGTGTCCCTGCTATGCGGCTTCACCCAGTCTACTTACGCAGAAACAAGAAGAACACGATTGCGGACAAACACATTGTATTGCCCATTCCTCTGAGTGCAAGTCCCCGTGTGGGGGTGTTTGGGAAGAGATGAATTGAATAGTGGGGTGTGTACTGTCGTCAGTAATGAGTGATGAGTCAATTCTCACCTACTTTGTGGAAATCGAACGAATCTTCGACGATAGGCCACTGGTGTTTGACAATTCCACATTATTCCCAAGTATCTCGCCTCATTGAGTTGCTGCTGCCGCGCCCAAATGTAGGCCTGATTATAGACAA
>LUCH01005625.1:13643-37803 GCA_013368495.1 Paragonimus heterotremus | reverse complement strand
CGCGCTCAACAGCTAATATATCTTTCTTCAGGCCGTTATAAACGACCCGAGTTGCGTACTCGAAGAGCGGCCTCATATTAACCCCATAAATCGTTTGGAGCCCTCTCTTCTCTATGTGGTGGAGAGTGCACACAATCATCCTAAGAGAGGCGAACCATCTTTTCGCCGCTATCTCGTGATGATGCACAAAAGATAAGTTAGACGACAGCCGGATGCCAAGATGTTTTTTCAGATCAACTTTCATGTTATCTGTTGTGCTGAGTGCATTAAGAATCACGGAGGCGTTGCCAGAATCTCCACTGAGCGATATGTTTGCACTTATTCGTATTTAGTGAGAGACTGCAGTCGTCCGACCAACGCTTAATCGCGTCAAGATCAATCTGTAGTGTACTGGGATCAGTGGCATCCCACACTTTTAGGTCATCGGTATATAGGAGGATGCTGCCGGAAGTATTATCCGGGAGGTCATTGAATTGGATCAGAAATTACAGAGGATCTAGTACTGGCACTTGCGGAACTCCCGTAGAAATTGTAAATAGAGGTGAAATATTTGATCCGGTTTAATACTCGAGGAAAGAAACAATCCAGCGAAGAACCTCTCCTTGAAAATCGTGGGCTTCCAGTTTGTGTTTCAGGGGGCCGTGTGAGACATGGCCGAGTCTTGGCAAAGTCGAAGATGGCATCTGAGATGAGGCCATTGTCTCTGGCCTCCTTCACACTGTCAGTGGAAATAGGCGTATTAATTATGTATGATCGATTAGGAAAAGAAGATAAAAGATGGCGGGTGAGAAATGTTAAAGGACGGCATGATTTAGTAGGCGCTCCGTAACCTCGCGTGGAATGACAGCAAGTATGATTGGTCGATAGCTAGCTGGCGAGTGTCGGTCGCTCGCTTTAAGTAAAGATTTGAACATTGTCTCTCTCCGTGCGCTAGGCAGGATGCCGGTTTATAAATGGGTTCTGCCAGACTTGCAGCTGTTTGTTTGAGAATCCCGTGGTGAATCTTGTTAGGACTCATTGCACTGTATGAAGTAACCTTGAATAAAAGGTCATCATCTTCTACCACAGAAAAAATCAGCGGTGACCAGCGGTTGCAGGAAGATTTTTAGCGGTAGGATAGAATGCCAGTCCAGTGGTGGAACGTTGCAGATTTCCGAGTAGTAGTAGTACTCTCTGAATCACCCGGGCACAACTAGGCAGTCGGAGCAGGTCTTTCCGTCAGACAATCGCAAAGAAAGTGCCAAGGTTTTATTCCTCCTCCGTCGTCGTATACCTTCAAACAAGACGTTCTTCTTCCCACATGCCATGCGGAGGACCTTTTCCTGTACGAGTTTGGTGTGCCCACAGGTTTCCCGTCTACACCTACTTCGGACAATATGGAACGCACTCAAGTTGTCCGACTTTCCCGACAGCTTACGCCCTACCAGGGAATTGGAACGGTCAAAGAGAAATCGAAGTATTCTGTGCGCAATAAGCGGTGGATGAGTGGGAGTGCGCTCTTCGTGCGCCACAAGTAAATCATCCGTTTACTGAACCCTGCTTTGAGCTGCACGAAAGCCACGGGCCATGGATTCTCCGTCAAGAATCGAACATGAGTGTTTTCGCGGGCCGTTCAATTGAGCCTGGTAGAAATTTCGAAATGTGGATAGTTTTACTGGTTGTCGTAACCAGTACTAGGTAAGACCGAAGGTGAACAGGGAGTGGTCACTGTGTTCAAATTTTGGTTTAATGATGACTCTGTCTACCAGATGGCTGTCATTATTGGTGACTAGGTCTAGCAGAGAGGTAGCCTGACAAGAACGATGCTGCGCCGAACCGTTGACATGTTGTGTCAACGGTCTCCGTCGTATCAGCGTTGATAAGGAAGTCGAGAATCCGCTGTCACATTCCTGGGGAGAAACTGATGCCCGGTTTATCTTGAATGCATTGACGTCGTCCATCGTAGTCAGATGAGCGAAGAGTTCTAGTCCCAGGTAGTTGTCTACGATTACGAGAAGTGTGTCATCGTTGGAGACGTCGGATGAGAAAGAACGATAAATAACCTCCAATAGGAGTCAGTATTGGCCACGTAATACCATGCGAAGCCACAGATCGCCACGTTTATCAAAAGGCTGAAATCCACCGGTTGGGAGATAATGGTGGAGGAAAATCGCGGAGCCTCCTGTTATCCCTTGGACGGAGTCGGTTCGGTAAACTGAACATCCGGGGAGAGTCAGTTACTGACGTCCATTGTAATTTAGAACTTCCTGGAAGCAGATATGTGTGTATGGATGTCATGAGGTTATTGGAGCGTCGGTTTCGTTACGCGTTTATTCGCACGACCCAAAACGAAGAAATCAGAAGAGATGCGGCAACACCGTGTATTGGACGATTAAGACCAACCCAAGCCACCGAATCTCCAAAGTTACAAAAGGTGACCGATAGACAATGGCCGAATCAAACGAAACAGTCACATATTACATTCGGGGTGTCAGAGCAAATAACGTTAGGATGGATGCCAAAGAACAACGAGAAACGAGCAGCGAGCGTGAAAAAACACATTCCAGATAGCGCACAGTCGTTCGACTATACACCCGCAATCTGATTGACTGAGCGGTACCATACCACCCCTTACGTTCATACCATCCGATGTGGGCCGGCCGATCGATGTAGTGTGATGCGTCCTGGCTGTCTAGTTGGAAGATGCGCCTGCTAACAGACTTAACCGTTAAAAGCTCGATCATTCATTGGACAGATTCGAGCACATCCTATATATTCACCCATGAACCATTTGTTCGTTTGATTATGCGAAAATGTTGAGGAGAATTGGGGAGGGTGGTGGAGTTGAACTCGGTTTGTTCTCCCTAGGCTCAATTCGAAAAAGTGCTACAGAAAGTGCGAAAGACTGACGCGGAAGCTTATTATTATGGGGGGTTCATTTTCCTGCACCGCTTCACATTCGCGCACGTTCATCGAGCAAAATTGATTCTCGGTCTCTGGATTTCACCCTCATAAATCCTTAGCGTTCCATTCCAAAATTTGCAACCGAGATCATGAGAACGCACCCAAAGTGGAGTTGACCACTGCCGAGTGTGCCTAACGTGTCCAACGGTGACTGGGCAAATTGGGTCCTATGAAGTGTGGGCGCCATACGAAATTCGTTTCGCTAAAGCTCTCTCTCGATGTCAATCCCGTTAACACAGTCAAATTCATCAAGGCTGCAAGAGGACATACAATGCAAGATGCCAGCACGTCGTTCATTCTTATTAGCCCACTGCATGAAGCACTCAGTCATATAGTTCAAGCGCATCACGGTTAGCAAGTGTCACATAAGTTTAATCTGGGTTCACTGCCACGGCATCAAAATTAATAGTGCCAACATCTTTTGATAACAGAGGGCCGGCGCGTAACGCTCTATCAACAACGCCTCTGGAGAAACTAAAAACCTACAGTTACAACTGCGCAGTAGGGCCATGAACGAAGCATTTGAATGAAACACACGACCTGTTGTGACTTAGTGTTTATAAACGAAATATTCCGGATTTCTGCTCGTTCGTTGATATTCTGGTGCGCGTTGGGTCATCGTTCTCCTTGGCCGCTCCAGGATGCACTCCGCCTTTCTCGCTCATACGTTTTAGCCCGTTATGATGATGTGTGAGCCACCTTGACTGCAGGTGAGCTGCTAAACGACATGATAGGCAGAGTTTTCCAAGAAGTATCGATCGGAGCAGTGGAGACTCGTCCTGTGGGCGGAAAGCAACAAACACAATTCCGTCGCAAAATTGTGCCATCAACAGCAAATTTAAACTTTTGACATACATCGGTAATATTATGGTCTACTATGTAAAGAAGGGTGATTTAAACCTGCTTCTTCGGCATTAATTGTGGCGGAGAGGCAGCCACCTGTCCAGTGCAATAAATTTCAACAAAGTTGGCCGGATACCTCTTTGCAAGCAGAACACTCCAAGGGTTCCTCCTAAGACTTGAATTGGCTGGCCGTGCTCAGTTTCCTTGCTCGATGAAAAATCGTTCGCATTAAATCACGTTTGTAAGCCGAGGGCGTAAATTGAGAGAACTGTAAGTATTGCCAACTCCACGTGGCTTTCCGATCAACCGACCGGCTAAGCGCTCCTTTCAAGCGCCTAGAAATAAGGACGTCTAGGAATGGTGACCAGCTATCCAACTCTTGTTTATGGGCGACGGGTAGAGAGTTGTGAGTGAAATTAAACCGATAAAAAAGAGTTATGAGGTGATCAAAGTCGGTGAACATCAGGGTGTCATTCGCATACCGTTTGTAATTCAGGCAACAGTCGGTACAGTCTGACAGTCTGTTTTTTATCATTCCCCAGAAGTGCCAACCAACGTTGGGCTCAACGGGCTGCCCATTACGACACCACCGACTTTCTTATAACCAAATCCATCGAATGGGAAAGGAATATTCTCCGTGAACATAAGAAACAGTTCTCGGAGGTAATCTACAATAATGTACAGAGCAATATTATACATAAAAATGCAAAAACATAAATAATCACCCGTTTCGAATTATGGAACATGTGCGAGTAGTGAGTGAACATCAAATGAGTACATCTTTTTTGTGGGATGCAATTAACTACTATCCAGATTATCCTAACTCAAAGAAATCTTTCGAAGAACGGGAGCTGACGGTTTTACGGATGGGATGAAGAAGGTGGAATGACCACCAAGCAAGTCTGTGGTACGCTGAATCATCCATAGCTAGGATAGTCCTCAGGGGGACGTCGCTTTTGTGTGATGTGGGTAGACCCCTCCGTGTTGGTGTACGGGTCCAAATCGGTTTCAGCTGTTTATAATCCTGATCACTTATGAATCCATGCGGTAAAAACATCCAGCCTCCCGGATATTTGTTTCACAGCCAAAGTATCACATCCTGGCGTACGGTCAACCCTGAACTTCGTTTCACCGGTCAGGGTGGTGCGCACTTCCACTGTATAAACAGCTTTATTTAAGATGACAATACCAACGCTTTTGTTTGGCTACAGAAATACCATGTCCTGAATTCGTCTCAGTTGATGGTCAAATAATGTTCAAAGATCAGCCAACAGTGTTGGCATATGGGTAATGACATAAACGTATGTGAAACTTGCACCGTTTTAGCGAGAAACTAACCTGAAATTTCTGGCAAGGTGGGAGGCATCTCTTTTGGTTGCTTGCATAGGTTCTCAAAATGAACTTGAACCGGCAACTGGTAGAATTTCTTCGGCCGAAGTTTGTACCTCAAGCCTAGAGGGAGCACTTCTAGTTACGCTTGCCTAAATTGCTTATGTGACAGGTTGTGGACGTGTTCCCAGACATCACCGAAAAAACTTTCTCTAGCAAAACGTCGGTGATCAGTCAACCGAGTAATAAGAATTTGGGTTAAATCATTTTGCCTCTTGGCTCAACTGCTTTTATTGCTAATTTGGCGTCAACCCTCACATTATTATATTAAAAGTTGACAGTTGGGTTTACTCAGCTACTGGAATCAATTCAACTTTGAGCTTTATTCAAAAGAACCTCGAAGTTTTCACAGGATGTTTGTTGGATCGATAAGTTGAAGAATGAGGAGTGCTAAGGCAGTTGTGTGGTTTGTCGTTAGGGTGATTCAAGACTGAACAGAAGTTGAAAATGGCCGTTTGGGAACAAACGACTTTTCAGATTTTTCGTGAAATATTAAAGTGCATAGTTCAGAACAAATATATAGAGCATGTCGAGTATACTAATGGTGTTGCACTGAAAAAGTCGTCCATACCTGAAAATTATTCATATTCGTAAGTTTGTCGGGGAAATTTTTTTCGGGATAAAAGCATCACGTCGGCGTTCGTAATCGACTTGCGTTCTGAAAATGCATTCATCCAAATTTTCATGGTGGAATGCATAATTCGGCCTCGCAGAAACGTTCAATTTTGCGTAGTTTAGGAGGCATAAACGAATATGTCATTCCCGACCACATTGCGTTCGCACTGCATTTCACATGGAACACCACAAGTTAATTCAAACGAAACCCACGCCACCAACTTCGTGAGTTAATTGTCCGTGTGTTCAGTCTATTTCCGTGTTGGTATTTTTAGTAGAAAACAGTCGACGAAGTGTCAAGATGAACAGTGTACGTTTCAGCGACAGTGCGGCCGTCCGGCGCTTGAATATCATTAACTATAGGCCACGCTGACCACCCGGGATCTGAAAACCGTGGGGCTTTATGGACAGCACTGCACGGTTGTTCGATTTGTTGAAGTTCATCTGGTACTTTTGTCGTTCTTTGTCCGGCATGATGCAGAACGATGAATCCGTTGAGGTGTGTTTGACTTCTTTGTGGAGAACCTATCCTTAATTTGCTTTTACCTACATTAGCTGTGCCCATAACGAATTTTGTAACATAACTGCACACAAAATGTTTACTCTCTCTCCTTTTATAACTATCCTTGTATACAGGTTAGAAACTTCCTTATTGGAGCTGCTTGACACGCTCCCATCTTAATCCGTATCCGAATGCTTTAATGAGGTCATTTCCTGATGAATGGTGGTCGTTTATGAACACGTGCTTAGCTGTCCCATCTTGAACTCCCTTACTGGACAACTTGCGTACCCGATTGATTCACATTCAAGGTGGAGAAATACCTTTGTCGTAATTTCACTAAAGAGTGCCGTATAAATTGCAATCCTTTTGTTCGCCTTTTCTGACGTATTTTGACGTGGAAGATAGTCTCGCTTACCTGAACTTCTGAATGAGTGTCACTGGAATTTTCGAATACGCGTCACTAGGTAAATTACCCTAAATCGCCTGGAGCAATTTTACAGGGATCCTTAAGGACAATATGGACAAGTGGACAATTTGAAGATATACTAAACATCACTAAAGTCTGCGACTGGCAAAAACACGGCCCAACATTTATCCGATTTGGAGGCGTCCATGGAGGCGTCCAAGTATTGCAACTGAAATTGCTCAAGGGAGAATGAATGTTATCATCATAGAAATAAACGAACAGCAAAGTGAGCCACCTGCTATCAGATGAGTGAGCACTGAGTTGCGTACAAATGATCAGCTACAATTAAGTATGGTCAGGAATCAATAAACCGGAGAGTATGAAGAATGTCAGTGATCGATTGGGACGTAGTGCCCAAGTTTAGAGTGTCCAGCATGTAACGTAGATAGGAATAATCATGTCATAATAACATTTCGTCAGCCAGTTTCTGCCCAAAGTACTAATACAGAAAAAGAATGAACATATAACGCACACATTCAGTTAAGTCACAAACTTGTTGGCGTGGGTTTCATTGGAACTGACTTCGACATTTAGTGTGAAATGCAATGCGAACGCAATGTGGTCGAAATTATATGTCAGACGGCATGTTGCCACTGTGATACAGTAGTTTACTCACACACTGACCTCACTCGGTTTGCCACGAATATTGGGAAGCGGAACGATATATTGCGACTATATCGCGGTTTCATCGCTACTTTTGTCCACAGACCTACGTGGTCGATAGGCATTCTCTGTTCATCCACAAGGATCATCACCAGTCTTGCTGCAAGGACGGCTGCCGTGATTTCAAACCCTGGGATGGTAAAAATTTACACGGGGCCACTCTTGATTCCCTAGAACATAAAACGCTTAACCGAACTGCTCGACGCTGTCAGCCTAATGTAACCACCTGCACTGTATCCTACCCGAGACGCATCACAAAACACGTGCAATTCTACTCCCTTGGCGGCAGATACGTTGTGAGAAACACAACGAGGCACCTTAATTTGTTTAATACTTAGAATACTTGTCATCCAGTTCTCCCGGGTTGGACGATCGGCCTTGTCTATTTAACTATGCTGACAACAAAGGTCTTGCATCAAATTACGAGCTGTAATTAACACCAAAGCAACTACTCCCAGAGGGTCGTATAACGCATTTCACTATTCCTCCCCTAATATAAGACGCATCTGTAAGGTGCACATGGAGCTGGAAGCAACCATTTATCACTTCCAACGCCACACAAAAGGCTGCTTGATAATAAAAACCCTCTATGTAAAAGTTAACCATTTTGTGCAGTCTATCCTCCAAGGGTATGTGCTCAACAATCTCGGCGCTGTTAGATGCCCACTTTGCACGACGAAACCCACCTTTCTGTGGCAAGATGCGGAGCTGTTTTACAACAGACATGGCCTTCTCAACTATTTTGACCGTCAACAGAAAGTCATCCACATAAAAGTTCTCCATAAGAACATCTTCAACCGAGGGATTTAAACCCAAAACAGACACAAAACCATCGTTATTAGTAACAGGCACTGTGGGGATAGATATAAGTAAAGTATAAATAGCTTGGTCAATGTGTCTACGATGGACAGATCCATCATCTGGAGTGAGTATGCGACACGTTGGACTACCCAGGTTGTTAAGCACATCTCCTCGAGAGAAATCAAAGTCATTGCCGCAATAGTGCAAACTTCGGCTGATTCCAAACTAAGCACGTTGTTTCGGAGAATATGGCTTTTAAACACCTTAGCTGGACTGTTCCTAGTTGTTGAATGGTCAGCATTTTGATATTGTGTTGAGACGTTTTCCACATTATTCTCCAGTAATTTAAAACTAGACGGGTTGATAGAACTGACCGTATTTCCCAGGACACTTACAAAATTCTCAGCAGCACCGTTCGATTGAGGATGTCTCGGTGCAGTGAGCAAATGTCGACATTATACTTTTTTCAGCCTGTCTTCAAACTTCTGTGCATTGAAATGATTCCCATTGTCAGTGACCGACGCACATGGTAATGTTTGCCGACTGAGCATTTTTCGCAACGCCTTCAGAGTTAAGTCCGCAGTTGCTGACGACCTAGAATAAACTTTCGGCCCACATGAATATGAATCAGGGATAATCAGCGAACGGTATTTATCCAGGCATGAACCACAATAATCAACAGGTATTAGTTGTCAGGCTTCATAGGTCATTATCTAAGGTATCCAGTTTGATGGTCGCGATTGCACTTCGTACAGACATTCAACAGGATCTTTAAAAATGTTACATGAATCAGCATCCAATTTTGGCCATTAACATGTCAGGCGGGCCGATGTGTTCATCTTTTCAATTTCCAAATGACCGGAGTGTGAGTCATATAGGGCTGCTGATAGTAATGTGGGGGAATAAAAAATCTGCCGCCAAGGTACAGCAAGCGACCTCGACGAACACCGCATTCATCTCGACGTTTTTGTCATTCAAGAAATCTTCGCCGAACACGGCAGTTCCAGCCAGTATGTAATGAAATGAAAATTGCATTGCAGTATTTTGAGTATTACGAATGAGTCCAGGAGGAGAAACTGAGAGGGGCTCGGTCAATAAACAGTTTGAGCCACCGCTCTCCCCGTATTCAGCTTACCGAGATAATAGTCAGCATGAGGAATGAAGTTTGCAACACGGTGCTAGATGTTATGGGATCACGCGGCCAAACTAACGCTCCATCGGTGAATGGTGGTCACAGAATGCTTAGCACTTAAGAATGCTTAGAACTTAAGGGCTTCGTGATCCTTAACTGTAGTGAAATAAGCACCGACCAAGTAGTTGCGATTCTGTAGACAGCCCAGTAAACCGATAGTGCTTCCTTCCGTGTCTGCGCATGTTCACTTTCTGTTGAATGGTAGCGTCTAGAAATGCAAGTAACAGGGTGACCCCCTTGTTCTAGCATAGCTCCAATACCCGCTGGCAGCCCGTCGTTAATCAATGTTAAAAGCTATTTTGGAGAGAACGTAAGTATTACTTAATCCAAAGACAGAAGATTCAGCAGAAATTGCAGAGTTCGTTCATGCAAGTCAATCTGGTCAAAACTATTTTGAGGGAGAGGATCAAATAAGAGTTTTGCCTCATCAGCACAATTAAGAATGAACTGAGATTAATACTGAAGAGAACCCGTCGAAGAACGAAAAACATCAAAAGTCTTTGCAGTTGATTCCGTAGGTAGAAGTGTGAAGCGACCAGGATCAGGATGATATCCATTCTCATTAACGGGAGACTCTAAACAAGAAAACTTGAACGTACCTAAAAAGCATTAGGAAGAATTAATGGCACCGTTCAAACAGCAAAAACTTTTGAGTAGAACATACAATCCTTCATCATGTATTGGCGCGGTTGATGCATGCTCAGTAATGTCATCTGGATAAGTGGAAATACCCTCTAGACTGCCATTAACGGTGTTCATCACATTATAAAATACAGCGGGTGAAAAATTCGTTCCAAAGAGCAGAAGATTGAACAGAGACAATCCAAAGAGAACACTGGCAATTGTCCGAGTACTGACAGCTTAGTCAATTGGAATATGTAAAAACGTGCCTGTAAACCAATCTTCAAAAAAATAATTAGACCCATGAAATTGTTGACAAACGTCTTCTGGCTCAACAGCAGCACAACTCTGCCAAAGTAATCTTTTGAGCATGAGTCGGTTCTCGCCGCAAATTCAAGGAGTTTCATTATCACGCTCAAATGGAGTCACAACGGGTGTAGCGCAAATTGCAGATTGCGAGGCGGTTGACACTCTTTTTACCGTAGGTTGATCGATTGCTTTTCCGAAGGGTACCAATAACCCACGAGAGGCAATTCGTCGCTCCATAAAAATAGGATTGCCTTTAAGTTTGAGCGGAATCAGTTTAAGTCGCTTTGATAATACCGGACGTCTAGTGGTTGTCCGATCAACACTCAGTCTACTCGCAATGTCAAGCAACAGTTTGGATTTAGCTCAGTCGTGTCTGTAACGCAGCAAGTGTCCGTAAATTTTCAGCTCGCAGACCACCCAATTCGGATCAAAAAGGAAGATCGGAAAGTCAAGTTTCTAGTTATTAAGGTGATGAAGTACGCGAACATGATTAAAAATAAATGGAAGGAACTAGCAAGCCTTGACATAGAATCACACCAAACGTACCAGTTTCAAGAATAAAGCTCTACGTGAAACTGAGTTGATGCAACAGCCACGTGATGGTGGAGCGGCCAGGCGCAAATGAAATAACGGCGCATATGAACAAGGGTTCAGCAGTGGAAAGTGAGGGAGAAAAACTATGCGAGAACAAGCTTCCACAAGTAGACGATAAAAACATTCAGTTATGCATCCAGATTACCGTTCGTAGGTGAAAGAATTTGTCGCACTTGTAATTAGAATGGCTGTGTGGGTTTTTGTAGCAAGAGCCCGCAATCATTACATAGAGGGTTTCGAATGTAAGAAGAAAAAGGAACATCTAGATGGGTATAAATAAAGGCAGGGAGGGTGGTCACCCACTTTCCACAGAACACTTAACAATCGTCAAAGACTAAGCGTAGGCAGCTAAGTTAACAAGCATACCACCGGAAGCTTTCGAACACTGACAGAGTGAATTGCGTTTGTGACTCACGCCTCGACAGTAGTGAATTGTCCATCGCTGCCAATGTGAACAGAATTGAACTATATGGGGTAACGATCGAACGTATAAGCATCACGAAACACAATAGAACACAACAACACAGAACGTATATATTTGAATCGCACGTATCACCCAATTGTATGGGGTATCGGAACAGTAAAAAATTTACATAACAGAAGGAGACAAAGCACGTCAGTCACGTTCATCAAGGCTAACCGTGCCCACAATATATGCATGTTCAATATAATTATTATATAAAATAGTTCGTTCACTATGACCGTTAGAATCAACAGAAACATCATCAAGATCAATCAAATGAGGGTTGGAATTCACCTTTCCATCGTCACAATTGGAATGCGTAAAAGAAGAGTGTGAATAATGGAAGCGTATTGAATGTGACCAAGTTTACCACACCCGTGGCACTTAGCTTCCCGAAAACTACAAGTATATCGAGAGTGTTTGCTATCACGTAGCTTATAGATGTTCTACTGTCGGATAGCATTGGAATCAGGTGCAGGTTATGTATTAAAGACTGCATTTCGAATATGTTTCTCAGACGGCTGCGTTTGTGGACCTTTTAACCGTCTCACGCTGTTCTTATATAAAACCATCCGTTCAATTTCGTAACGGCCTTGATATCCCGACACCGTTCGCATAATGTTTTTGCAGCCTTGAATGCGAAATTCTGAAACCTTGAAAGCTTCTCCTGCAGATCGCGCAAATTTATTCCAGGGATCAAACGGTAAAGAAGTCGTGTTTGTAATTACTTTTTTGAAATTACACGGAACTGCTAGAGTCCGTATTTCAAGAATAAGTTGTCTGATATCCTGATTTTGTCCTTTCACGAGCAACGTTATATTGGGCTCGCTCAGCCGCTTCAAAATGTATAGGTTGGACATGTGAAGTCAGGTGTTCACTCAGGGGTTCGTAGGATAGAGAAATTCATGAATCAAGAAATGACAAATTTGTCAGCAAGCTATACCTATCTTTACCAGTTACGATAAGAACGTGTGCGACGTTCTTTTCTGCCTTCAACTCTTTGTCCGTAAGACACCATACCTCGAAGCTTTCTGGATATTCCCCGAAGTATCGAGACGAATTAGGAATATTCAGAACCCCAGGTGGACGAGGAGTCATCGTGAGAAATTACAGAGTACCCGACGCCAATTTTGATAGTTGCAGAAATACGAAGATGAAACAATCAACTCAGTTCAACCCCTGGGCTAGTCTTGACCCAGTTGTAATAATACCCGGAATAAACAAATCAAGTATTATCTCTCGAGCGCATTCTCACGGCTTATTTCAGAAACGCAATAAAAAACTTTGATGAGAAATAGGTTTAGTGGCAATAACCACGGTACATTTTGGACAATACTGTCATCTCCGTATCTCAGAACCAGACTCTTACCAGGTGGATCCAAAGTAACAAACATGCCACTTTCTATGGACAGCTTGAGGGGTGCTACAGATCACAGTCTAATATCAGATGCCACTTGCCTCCTGTTTGCCGGGACGTTCGATTGACTGCCACATGAATGTATGTAGTACCAAAGGTAATATTCTCCGCTGCATCGCCTCATCTTTTAATGATTAAACCTTTCTTGCTGAGGTCAGCTCCTATTTCTTCCCCATCTCACCTATCTCTGTGAGCGAACCATAATTACCCCCACTTGGTCCACTACTATTATCCATATATGTTGGATTTTCCGGAGAGGACATCCAGGCAGTTTCTCCTCTTGGCAGATGTTTCCAAACTTTGGAGCACCCATCATCCTAATACTCTTCAAGCCTACCTCGATGCGGTTGGGCAACTGTCGGTGGCGGCAACGGAGAAACTTGCGCATTTATGTCCTTTTGTTGTGATTTTGCCGACATCCTTTTAACAAACTATGTATAGACGGAAGTACACGACGCTAAGGTGAGTCGTATAAAAGACCTGGGCGTGTGGCCATCGTCCAATTTGACCTTCCGATCCATAAGAAAAAGCAGCCAAAATTGGATTCGCTGCATGAGGTGTGAATGAACGGACATTTTCTCGAACTGGTGGGAAGACCCTTTGGATTGCCTACGGGTTCACTGCCGACCGCTGTTTGAATGCGCAAATTCGGCCGCTTATTTCGGCCTCGAGAACTACATAAGTGCACCGGGGGGGGAGGGCAATTTGTGACAAAAATCATAGTAGATCTTTCGAAATTTTCGTACGGGTCTCGGCTCAGAATCTACGATCATTGCTTTTTGGCACACCGCAGAGTTCCATAAGACCTCAACCTTCATTTTTCCTTTTTCTGAGTGGGAAGCTGTTTGCCCTTGCAGGTCCAAATGGGCTGAAAGGTCACAAAAAGGTTTTTATATGAAGAACTGAAGCGTCCATTGAACAGAATTTTTTCCGTCATAATGTGGTGACCCGTTGAAATAGTCTTCCACCAACTGTTGTTTGTGGTTGTTTTGAAATACGACCTATATCCTCGGTAAACGTTCGGCTGTGTTTTACACGTAACAGGCTAACGATGAAGTCATACTTTTCCCAAGTCTGTTGCTGTTTCATTGACACTGCTTCTAGAGGGAACGATACTGCGCCAGGTTTTCCGCAAATGCATTTCGGAAAAGCTAGAATCCGCGTGATACAATAAGAGGGATCGTACCAGCCCAAGAAACATGGGCTATCGGACTGGTGCCAATGACTGGATCAGTCACTGAATCAACATATCACGGTTCAGCCTAAAAACATTGACGCTTCCTGGTGAACAAGAACCAAGTCAAAGATTTTGTCACTCGCGCTGGAAACGTCAATCGAGTGTGTGAGCACCTCATGGTTTCCATCATGCCCGATGACTAACTCAACACGTTTATTTTTGTTTGTGGTCTCTGGTCTCTGACAGGTACTAACATCCGCAATTGCGTTATGAGCACGGCGGAACACGACCCTAGGGTGAGGCTCCAGACGATTGCTACCGAATGTCGGAGGTTAGTCAAACTCAGGTACGGTGCTCTGACGACCCAGTAGTCGTCGAAACCTCTGACGCCTTTGAATCTCGAATTGGTACGCTTTGGTCCTCCTGGTGGATCGCGGCCGACCGACTGGGACCGACCTTCAAAGCCCCTGACACCCTGTTGACAATACAGTGATTAGTATTATGTTCGTTTGTGTCGATTTCATAAACGCAAGTGCCAGAAAAGCGACTGCCGGGACCAAAGGGAAGACCTTCGTCGAACGGACAAATCAGCGGTATCACAGCCCCGAACTAATTTGTGAGGTCCGTTTTGCCGGCGTCCACATCAAATGCAGTTACTATCTCACGGATCAATCGGGGCTGGACTCGTTGATGCACAACCGGACTAAGGTGCTAAACCTGTCGGAGACGCCCATTGGCCACTGAGCAATAGGGGACTAATTGATAGTGACCAAATGCTACTTTCTTGCACCATTGATCCTTCCGGTATCATCGACATACTTGACCGAAAGCTCTCTACAATCTTCCAGCAGGGCCTAGGGTGCTGCAGCGTTCGAGTGTTGCATTGTACCTTCTTTTCAGCGCACAGCCGGTTAGCCGTCCGAAGTCTTCATTGCCGCACGTGGCTCCGCCTCTCGTCAGCAGGGATCTTGGTCCTCTACAGGAAGCCAGTGTTTTGAAACCAGTCAGTTATACCGTTCGAGCCGTTTCGCCTAAAAGAAGTTCAATGGAATTGTGGGAACTTGCACTGTCCCCTCTACAGTATCCAGTGCTGCACTAGATATGCGTCAGTATCATTTTCCTCTGCATAACGATCTATTCGCGAAGGTGAACGGTGGCAAGTGTGTTTCACGAAGATGAGTATAACGGATGTCTGCCTAAAGGTGAAAGTTGTAGAACGTTTTAAAGGGCCTCACTATCAGCATCCATTTCGATCTGCCTCAATACTTACATGTTAGGAGGCAAATTCATCAAAACAATCTAATCAGGACATCGGTGATGGCTGAGGAAATCAGTCCTCACTGCAAACCAGTCAGGCCTTCGGTGACAGCTGGCGAAATCGGACGTAGCACTGAGAGGCACGTCGGACCATTTAGCAAAAGACGTTCAAGTGAGCGCGGGTGTCGCGCCAGGGCTATACGTGCAAGTAAGCATGAGTGTCGTTCCAGGACGATACGTGCAAGTGAACATGGGTGTCGCGACAGAAGGATAAGTGCAAGTGAGCGTGGGTGTCACGCCAGCCAGAGAACTAACGCCTATGGAATTGGCCTTACTTGGCCACTTGACAGCGAATGGTCCTAAATAAGCAGACAGTGAATCAACAAGTAAATGGCCATATTTGGCCACTATTTCATATTTATTCACAGGCATTTTATTCGTTTGCCGAACTGGTATATGGCAATAAAGCGCGTCTGTCCGCAGTCGTGTTCTTCTTGTCTCCAGGCAAGTAGACTGGATAGAGCCGCATAGCAGAGACCCACGTCTAGCAGTGAAGCCGTATTAGAACGTTTGGCAAGGAAAAAGCGCGTTATATCATAGCGTTTGCTACTTAACGTAGAGATTGTGCTGGCGGTCCTTCATCATATGATGGGTGCGATGCCGACCGATATCCCAGGTTTCACAGTTTTACTGAAGGCCATCTATTTGACCGAATTTGATGGAGCAGGGCTGACAGAACGCTTGGACCTGGTTACGGAACACAGCCGATCACAAGTTGCGCAGTCTCTAGGGCCATTTCAATTCCCTAACGCACCCAACGGAGTACTTAAATTTTATCATCGAGTAAAATGGCCTTCGTTCAGATCACAGCATCCAGGTTGATGACAGCATGCCGCCAATGTAAGACGTATCCACACCACGTTCATTTTTCTGTCCTGTAAATTACCACGGTGCGCTTTTACCAGCTTAGCACCGCCAGTGAGCACCCTTGAACAAACTTTTGACGAAGATGGTCGGCTTGTGCTGATCTACCAAATTCTAGAACGTATTTGAGGAAGTGAAAACAGTGCTCAACGTCGTCAACTTGCTGACTCATTTTGATCCTACTCTCCAAACCGTGATCGCATCGGAAGTCTCAGGCTTCGTAAAGCAGCGACCTTCTCACACTTCTACACTGGTGGACACCAAAAACCATTGGTTGATGCTGCTCGTTGTCTATCATCAGTGAACTATGGACAGACCGCGAAAGAAACGCATCTCATTATTTTAGCAACGAAGCGTTTACGCAAGATGCTTTTCGGCCGGCGTTTCGTTCTACGAAGTGACCGTAAACCGTTTCTCGCTGTCTTTGGATAAAAGTAGGCTCCAACGGTGAACGAAATCCATGTTCCGCTACAACTTTGGTACCAGGTATACGTCAACAAGAACCATCAAACAAGTAGAAACCCCCTCCCACCTGATCGGCTCGCATATATCAAATCCAGAATAAACTGTAATTATCGTCACGCCTTTTGAAGCGAGGGCCTGTCAGTGTTGTCGAGAATCACATGGACACTCCCGGTTACGTCCAAGATGATTGCAGAAGTAATCGTGAGGGACGTGACATGGCAGCCCGTAGTATCCCATAATCATAACAGCCGGCTGAAAAGAGAATTAACAGGGGCACTTGGCGAACTTTTGCCGGAGTCATTCCTGGATGTAAATTCTCAGTGGTTATGTGTTGTTTGAAGGATACATCACATACTGCCAACAGCCGGAAGTCGTCCTGACGCAAGTCCTCACCGAAGGATCGATTATCCAACAAATTTCGGAAATATTCAGCCGGTAAGGATGTTCAAATAAGCTGGCTGATGGCAGTTGAATGCAGTTTACTCTTCCATGTTTGCTGAGTCGTTTCACCAAAAAGGACAGATGTGGCGCCTTTTGAACACGCTACGACATGTCCTTTATGAATCTCAGGAAGAATAACCGACCGCCGATACGTTGGAAACATTGAAAACATTTTGGACGCAATATTGGGCAACTCCGAACCTGCAAACACCTGATGAACGATCTCCAGCCGAGTCTCTCACTGAACGGAAAATCCGGTTGCCACGAGATATTGTCTGCCCAGCTGTCACTTCTCCAAGACACGGGTAAACAACTATGAACGGTCTGTTTAATTCGCGACACGACGTAAAAATCAACTCTCCGATAGTGACAAAACTGTTGTGCCCGGGACTATCACAACGGTCTTGCCAAACGATCCTGTAATGAATTCGCAGAAACTTGGGAAATGTTATTTTAAAAGTCTAGTTCAAAACGGACAACTGGATAAGCCATGCCACCCAGATTCACTCCGTGAATGTCAATGGACAATCACTGAACAAGAAAGGGCTACCGTTGGAGATCGCGAGGGGTAGGTTTGGTCTTCTCAGACGGGAACCGTGGCGACAAATGCCAACAAGCCAGGACCGCCGAGTATGCTCTTCCCTGGAACGTTCAATGATCTAGTACGATGGTTACTGAAGCCCTTGCAGGCGAATCTTTGAATTTCCCACAAGATTACCATCATCACAGGAGAAAATTCTGGGGTAATATGAACCCAAATCGAGGAAGACGATTCCACCGTCAGAATTCGGATACCGTTAAGTGCCACTGCAATAAAGATCAGCGTGAAGTTAATCCATTTTTCCGCGCGCTCATGCAACCACAAGGGTAATTAGTTCCTATAGACGCCGATCATCCCCACGTAAATTCGCAGTGTCCGGGGATCAACACATTGCCTATCGGGAGTCTGCTTTGTCCGTGTTTTCATTGGTTCTTGTCTTTCGCAGGTTGGGTGCCAATCGGAAGGGCATCTTTTCGCGTTACTCGTTGGCCGTTGTCCGTATCAGTTGTACACGTCCGTGTCCAGCAAGACTCGGTTATAACACGTTTGTTCTCTACTGGACTCATGACATCTATATGGAACGATTCAATATTGTTCGGTTAACCGATGGCTTTGATCTCTGTATAGGCCTTCCACCACCTTGTACTTAAGGGATTGGCGCACTTTGTCACATTGACAACTATGCGGAGGCCTGCGAGATTTGTCCTATTTGTCGATCAGCTCGGTTAACATCCGGACTATGTTTATCCGCTCCGTCTAGTTCAGCTCTCATGCACCAATTATTAGAAACACAAAGTTTATCGTACGGTCCAGAGAACTGTCATTTTAGCGTATATGCATTCTAATGCACTGTTGCAGTCGCTTGTTTACATCGGCTTCTTTATCTACTACCTACGTGACAGAATGAACTCTTCTTGACCAGCCTGTTGAAGTCAGCTGACGTTGAAGGCGCCAGTGTTCACCAGCTGTCATGGCTTCAGAAAACGGTCATCACACAAGAGCCCAGAAAGGCGGAAAACATTGGGGCAAAACCGAAGAAAGAAATCATGATTCATGCTTGGCGTCACTCTTGGAAAAACGATAAATTTGATACTACTTGGTTGCTTATGTTTTGAAAAGAAAATGGTCTAGAGTGCTTCATTCCAAGTCTCCACCGCAAAAGTCTGACCTGCGAGAAACCGGGGTACGGAGTATTTTGGTGGAACCCTACCAGAAGCCAATGACTCCACAGTTTGACTCACCTGGCAGTGAGAAGCTTGCCTAATCCAAGGACCCATTGAACAATACAATAATGTCTGATTCTAGACACCGGCGCACGCGGGCTTCTGGGTGATACCAGATGTTGTCAGACCGTAGTGGATAATTCGCCGGCGGTCACGGTCAACCGTAAGTTAATTAAAGTGTTCCTTGCTTGAGGGTGCCTTTTCTAACCTCCTAACCCTCGATTCGGAAGACAGCGGTGCGGCAGCTGTATACCCGTAGGAACGTGCCTCGCTACATAGCCACTTGTGCGCCGTCAGTGGTGCGACACGCAACCGTGAGTGCTTCCGCCATTTGTCCGATTGCTCTGCTTTGGATTGTCTGACAAGTTTGTGCCTGGAAGGGTAGAAGTTCCAGCCAGTATGGTTCTTCAAATCGGTGTGGTGCACGAGTCTGACCACAATGTCAGGGCAGCAGGGTGGGTCTGGCGAGGCTTCGAAAGAATGGATTCATCGATTTCGCACGTGTATTAAAGTCTTCTCATCAAATGATGGTTTTGAACCCAGCAAACTGATTGTCACAACAATATGTTGGTCTACATACACACCGGTGTTTGCAGTAAATTTCACTGAGCAATTTCCACGAATCAAAACTTGTATACGAGGCCTAGAAACAAAGTGTTCTACATAAACTTGTCATCACCACATGGACAAGAAGATAGACAAGCCCTCGACAATCTTCTTCAGAAATATGTTTGATTGCAAAGGGCTGTATCTTTAAGAATGTTACAGCTGAGCAGGACCGCGGTGGTGGTGATGGGCATTATCATAAACAGCAGTGAATCAGTGTCTTTTATTGATGCCTGACCCTCACACAGCCATGAAGAAAAAGTCAACTCCTATACAGAAAGAGAGAGGAAAGAAAAATTCGAAGGAGTGAGACCTAACTAATGAAAATGACCTCTACATTCCATCATCCCAAATCGCGTTGCCTACACCTTGCAAACAAACAACCGAACTGTAATTGAAAGTAAGGCGTTACCAGCGAGACAGCTTCTCTACGGTTTTCACTGCTCCGCGCCACTGAACGTAATTATTTTACAAATAACTCGGCTAACCAACACCCAGTCTGTGCAAAAGTAAGGAATAGACAAGCGAATGAGATTGACAACTCCCACCTAATAAGAGCCCCCTGAATTCTTCGTTGGTTGCATGTTTGCGCCACCAGAAACAAGCGATCGAACAAATTGGTGGTCAGACGCTTGTAGACCGTTCGTGTTATTTATCTTTGGTAGCCATTTTTCATTGCCGTAATGTAATACGGCCCTCACTGCCTCATTTTGCACGCGATCATCATGCCCCACAGAGAGGCTTCTCTGTCGCCAAATATGACTTGAATTGGGCTTGTAAGTACGCACTACCACGTCGTCACCCACACCTTCGCCTCTACCGATAAACTCTCTCAGGTACACAGATCGGTCAACAATCTCCATGATGTTTATTAACCACCATCAAATGTATGCAACCGCAAAAATCTTGCATATGCACTTCAGACAAGAAAACTGCAAGGTGAACTTCAAATTAGGCTGAGCACGAAATAGCGTCTGATATTGTTTGAAAGGCTTGTGAGTTTCCAAAAAGCAACACCTCGTCGTCAGCATAATCAAGGTCAACCGGTGCCTCACAAGATAGGAGGTCCATGCTGGTGTCTCGTGAGTGCCGCAGACAGCCCTCTATTAATTCGCCCTTGAAAAATTAAACAAAACCATGAAACTGGACAATCATGATTCATGCCGCTCTTAATGTAAAAACTGTCAAACGGTTCGCCGTAAACGTCAACCCAAACTGAAGATTATAATTAAGGCGCCGGCAGTCTTTCACATATTCCTTCGGCATACCCCTGCGTTTGTGCTACTCTAAAACCAGGCGCACCTTCATAATCCAAAAATATTACAACTGCTTGCAAGCAGTCAAAAATTTACTAGTGTATCCACGACTAGGATGAAACCCTGTCTGCTCCTTTCTAATAATTAATCTCCGAATTGTAGTGAGCCGACAAAGTATAATGGATATCATAAATATGGTAGAGTCCTAAACTCATTTCATGAATACAGGAAGTTTTTCAGTTGGCTTCAACACGGAAGGATGGCCTCAGTGTACGGTCCATCTATGCTACCCTCCCAAATGTGCATGCACACACACATGCAATCGCTCACTCACACGAATCGTCCAGTTTCACACCTGCCGGTTGCAAATGTCAAGTGCGCCCAGACATTCTTCGCGCTCCTCTCATTAGCTTGTTATTGGCTCATCAACCCATTCGCTGTATATTCTATTCATCGCTACATGTAGTTCACTTTCATGCTGGCTCAGCCAGGATACACAGAGTTTCTCCTGCATCACTTTAGTTTTCACTTCAATGCCTAGTGCAGACATAACACGCCGTCTTCCACACGAGTTGGAACAACTACACCATAACCACTACTGACGCTTACCAACTTCTTCAGAGTCTGAAGACTCGAAACTGTCTCGACTTGCAGTATTATTACGTTCGGGGGTTGAGATGCAATTGCAGACCTCACTTATAATGCGTTGTTCCAAATTCACTCGTGGTCAGTGTCAAGGTTAAACTTGAATAATCTCCCGGTTTTCCATGACGCTAGAGCAGATGGTGATTACTTGATCTTGTCCAGTAGCTGAACGTCATTCTTCAGCTTCCTGCGGTCACCCTATCTAAACTTGTTATACAAACTTCGAAAGGGAATGTCTCGCCTAGCTTCGAATAACACCAAGGATTTCTGAAAAATCCGATGCTCGTTTCACCCACGAAATCTAATCCCACACGCCACAGTACCTGAACCGAAAATACGCTGTGAGATTTTAGTCAAGCAGTATTGCGACCATTGGAGTGTGAACTGTTAAGACTGTTTTGTAGGCTGGTTTGATAATTATGCTCCACTGACAGTAAGGTCAGTCTCTCATGTCAACTGTTGCTGTCGGTGGTGTCATCGGCCAGTAACAACAGGAATAAAACGGCAGCTCACCAGCGTATTATTTGGGTCCAAGTGTATACTCCAATATTAACGACAGTCCTGAATTGAACCCCGCCACCTATAGCCAACGACCACTTGGTCTATCCGAGACGGAACCTGAGTCGGGGAAGGTGGAGACCAATTACAACAATGAAGTGCACGACGTCTTCAGCTGGTGTTAGCTAAAAGTAACTCACGCTGAGCGCACAGTGCCGTTCATTCCACACGGTGACTAACGTCCTGGGTTGTGATCTCTAAAACACAACAGACATCAACACGTGATCGGTCTAACGTTCATGCCAAGGCGGACTCTCGACCTATCTTTCTTAGAGTGCTGTCACCTCCAAGCGTGTGGCTCAGGACACATCCAAACAAGATAGGACGATGTCCAATGGTAATGAATCAGGTCCTGGTGAATGTGAAACTTCACGCTGTGTAGCTTCGTCTTGTTGCGTCAAACCTGAGCCTGACGCTGTTCGTCTTGAAAACCCCAACGACACAACAGAGGATATCATACTCGCCGACTTGATTAACTTAACAGTAGATCTTGACAGTTCTAGGAACCTGCTTCACGAAACGGTGACCCCCTTGGAGGAGTCAACCTCCAAACAACAGCACGTAAATGAATGTAACCATAATGAACCAAATGGGAAGTCTAAATCTCAACATGTCAACGCGGTAGATATATCAAACAAAGTGAGGCTCAGACCATCAACTAGTCGGACACACACCGGCATTCCAACCGTGAACTCATCCCAAAGAAACCCAACAACCGGCCGCCAGTGGAGCACTGGCTTCAACAAACCCTCCCCAAGTCACTGTCCTACGGGTCGTTCGTGCTTACCTACTCCGCAATACACGGGAAATAAAAAGCATGTAAACCCACACCCAGGGAAAAAAGGATCTATCTATTATCAACCCCTAATATTCGGCCTCCTCCCAACAATAGCAATATCTCACGTGACAAACCTTTCAAAGCAAGACTTAACAAGAACCCCACTATTTCCACTAGAGTTGCTTATCCCACGTTTAACGCCCGTTTTAATACGAACAGCCTTCATAGTATTAATGCTCACACAAGTGCAACCCGTGATCCCTTCTCTAACAACGTGTATGTACATATGATCAATCCATTTCAACCTTACCCTTTTTTATTGTGTCACACACCGTCCAAACCTCCCCTGCTCAGTCCACCTCCCATATCCCCACTGCCCCACCACACCATACTGAAACTTCCAATATCTTCTGTCATGGACTCAGACGCAGGGGACATTCCATTAGTCATTGACACATACCATAACCGCATCAGACAAAGGGACGTCACCAAGGGCTCTGAATCACAAAGACCCTTCTGTTCTGGACATTTCTAAAGGTCTAAAAATGAAGTCGAACAAGGAAAATGCATCAAGTTTATTGCGCTCACTGGTCAATAAGATGCATATGTTTAGATCTTCCATCTTCTTATATAGTTCTTGCAGTATTCTGGTCACTGGAGCCTAGTGTACCCTTGAGACTTCAAGCACACAACCAAATGTTATAGGTTATCGTGTGTTCCGTAAAAATCGCGGTACAGGACGTGATGGTGGATGTTTGGTTCACTTAAGGGAGCAGTACTCTGCAACCATACTCGATGAACCGTGTCTAGAAAGAATTGATGACTCATTGTGGCTATCAGTATCAACTGAATCCTGTGAACTACTCTTAGGATGTGTCTGCAGACCGCCTAACGCCACTCATAACGACACGACCAATCTTAGTAAAGGACTAAATTGTGTATCGACATTGCCTACACAGTACAAAATAATTGGTGGAGATTTCAATATGCCCAATATTTCCTGCACCTCCTTCACAGTCCCTGCAAATCAAGCAGAGTTTCTCGCACGGGTTCAAGTAAATGATTAGCGCCAACACGTTTTAGCACCTACCAGACTGGACCACGCCTTAGATCTCATTCTTGCAACAGGTATCTCTTCTGCTAAAGTATCCGTCCTAGAACGGTTTCCAGGAAGTGACCACAACGTGGTCAACCTCTTGTTTGACTTAAAATCTGTAAAAGTGTCGAATATAATAAGTTATCGCCAGGTAAAATTAATCGACTGGAATACGTTTGCCACTCTGTTGAGGTCACTGGTGTGGAACACATTCTTTCTGACCTCTGACCCTACTATTGCAACCGAAGTATTTACAGAACACTTCAGATTTTGTATGAATATCTTAGCCCCGGAAACATTAAAACCCCGTAGCGTGTGTCGTAAAAGCAGGACCCTCACTCCAAAAGAGGAATGTAAGCTCAAAAGTCTGAAGTC
>LUCH01005625.1:0-12934 GCA_013368495.1 Paragonimus heterotremus | reverse complement strand
AATTATCGTCCCGTTAACCGTACTTTAATTTGTTCTGGAGTGTTGGAAAGGACAACTAAATGTCGCATGGTTGAATTCTTATTATCACAAAATCTTGAACTACCCACAGCATGGGTTCCTCAGCAAACGTTCGTGCATGACGTGCCAGCTGGAATTTTTTAATCATGCTACAAAATCTGCTGATTCAGGGAATGCAATTATTATCATACTTTTGGATGTGCAGAAGGCCTTTGATCGTGTGCTTCATATGCGCCTTCTGATCAAAATGGCATCTTTCGGTATACGTGACTCATTACTCAGCTGGTTTGGCTCATACCTTGTGGACCGCACACGAGCAGTAGAAATAGGAGATAACAGCACATCGCCCAGAGCAGTCACCAGTGGAGTGATTAAAGGAAGCGACCCGGGACCGCTAATCTTTCTTATGTATATAAACAATATACGTGAAGTCATCAAGCGTGGCAAACTATTCCTATTCGCTGATGACAACAAACTTATCTAAACTTTTCTTTCTCGCGATCTCAGTTCTTCATTAAGAAATATACGGGAGGACATCATGTCATTAGAGTCTTGGTGTCAAACCTGGTTGATGAAATTCTCGGCCAATAAATCCACCATCGTCGCACACGGTTGTAATATACCAGAGGACTTTATAAAGCTGGATGGTCATGGCTTTTCAACTGCCAACTCAGTCCGCGACCTAGATATACGTTACTCAAACTCATTTAATTTCGCTCAACATATCTTCCCTAGTAGCTAAAACTAGACGAACGATTGGATACATTAGACACTCAGTCTTCCTTCCTGCAGCTCGACTGCACCTTTACAAGTTGTGCGTACGACCCCGGCTTGGGTACTGCACGCTCATATAAGGTCACTTGCGTAAGTCTGAGAGGCTAGCTCTGGGAAGCCTCCAACGTGCATTTACGAAGGTTTTAGTTGGTTATCCGTCTTCTTTGAACTACAGAAAACGCTGCCAGACGCTTGAACAAGATTATCTTCGGCTACGGCGTCTTGGCCTGAACCTTGCGCTAATGTATAATGCAGTTTATGGCAACAAATTTGTTGTCAATCTCGCGATTCACCTTCAGCATAGCTCAAAATACAATATCAGGAAAAAAGAGTTCAATTTACCTGCTCTCAAATCCCGTAAACAACTGCGTTCGAGTCTTTTCCCAGCGAAATATACCTACATTTGGAGCCAACTCCCACTTGCAATAAGAGGCAGTAAGAATATACGTCAATTCAAACGAAGCTTAGGAACTTTCCAGACATTGAGGAAC
Source organism: Paragonimus heterotremus (assembly GCA_013368495.1). Classification (NCBI taxonomy): domain Eukaryota; kingdom Metazoa; phylum Platyhelminthes; class Trematoda; order Plagiorchiida; family Troglotrematidae; genus Paragonimus; species Paragonimus heterotremus. The sequence goes on along the minus strand of LUCH01005625.1, from coordinate 11,651 downwards.
GTCGTGTCTCTTTTCAAACTCTGCCTGCTTGAAGATGACATCTTTGGAAACGGACTTAACAACACCTGATCACCTTATCTAATTTAATAACATCTGAGGGGAAACCTATGCCACATGATGCAACGCCACACACACTTCGAACTGATCAGCGCTGTCACCTTCACCATTCCTGGTATTTATCAGTTCCGAAAATTATTATTTCTCCAGCAGGATATATTTTGTACATGATTCTGCCCAAAACCTGCAGCTAAACAACAAAACCATATCCAACACATGGTAACATCATACACGGCCCCGTTAGTAGTAACAGAGCCATCCTGATGCACCCTTACCCCTGTAACGTTTTCTACACTATTTTCTAGTTCATAATTCTGATTATTATTCACACGTTCCACTTGCCTCAACTTCTCATGAACAGCCAACATTTAATCTAACTTAATCGAACTAATCAATAGTCAGTAAATACATCTCACTCTCACTTTTCGGTTCGCGAGCCTTGCGTTCTCTCTGCGTCCAGTAGCGCCAAGACATATATTTTTGGAGAGTTTGAAGTTAACTGAATCAACCGGTTAATGTGGCAAAATTTTCTCATTTATCTGCCATCGGAATTAATCTATCGGTCGCCCAACGAATCTCATCTCCGGCGCTGTCCTCCTATCTGGTAGTGGTCTGTTCAACCTAACGGACTTTGACTTATCAGTGAGTCATGCATATTTTACAGGTATATCTGCTGTTTAATTTGTACGTCTATCTTTGGGCCTATCCATAGCCGTTACGACTCTTCTTTGATACTACCATATTTTGGTTATTTTTATCATTTGACTGATTAGGCCACTACACTCCGTACTCAATGATTACTACTAAGCAATAGCTGTGCACTTTAAAACTGTTTGGAAAATATATATAAGTTAGCCTGTTCGCCTCATGTGATTACATACAAGTACGTTCCTCTTCCTGTCCTAACAAACCACCTGACAATCTTCCCTTGTTGCTAAACATCTTTTCCATTCTACATAACGGCCGTATATAGTAAATCGACATCGGAATTCGGCTGGAGTCATGTACTAGGAAAAGCTGTGAGTCGATCCCTTTTCGCGCTATATGATAACAGTTGTTTTGTTAGATATACATATTTAATTAACTAACACAAAACTGTAACTTTTATATAAAAGGTTTGGTCAGAAAATGTCAGATTCCATTATTCGTCATACTTCATATGAACATTCCACGTTCTCCTGTTTATCACGTAATTTTGCTTTCCATTCTTGATTTTATGATAAATTCTAACGCGAGGCAACATTCCATAATTTCCGGACAATCAAAATCCCGTACTGGTTGGACTATTCGAAAGGTCTGTGAAATTTCGTCGATTTTGAGGAAACGACTGGGTCCAGACCAGAAAATCGTCAATTTCTGCGGGAATATTGGGACCCTTCTAGCTTCCTTAACCATCACAAAAGTTTCTACACACTTTTCTGGAACCATGTACCTCCAATGATTGCGAAATTCTCTGACTGTTCATTTTCTCCATCTTGAAAAGTCTTTTTCCTGGCATGACCTTGGACATGAGTCCAACGTTAACCTTGTAAAGCGAAAATTGATGTAACTACTCAGCATGTTTTGCCGAACATTGGAAATTTTGAGAGTTATCGTTTTAGAAGAAATTGAGTAAGTAGCTTCTTCATAAACTAGAAGTTTCCTCTTTTATTATGTCCGTTTTTTTACCTCATCTTCATAGTTGGTGTATTGTACCATTAACAATTATGTGTACGGTATATGTTTCACGGTTAAAATGTGTGCACTGATCACAATTATCTGAGCGTGTTTCTCACAAATGCGTTGAGAAATATGCCACTATTACCTCCGGTGGCCAAATTAGACGGGCCTGGAGCATTAATTCAAACTTAGCCACTGGGTGATCGACCCGGCCTGAAGGATATGGTAACTTCATCGAACCAATCATTTGTGGTTGGCTTGTGGTTAGCAAATGAAGAAGAAATGTGCGGTTTTGGATATGCCACTTTGTGGCTTTTACACAGGTATGGTGAACCCCATGACCCAGAATGCTGCTGATGTTAGGTTGTTTGGCCCCTCAGCATCATTTATGGAATGAACGGAACTGTTCAATTTTAGCAGGCTGTTGCACAAGGAGTGAATACTTCGCGAAGCCTTCAGTAATATATCGTCGGTGCAAATATCTGATCAAGGGCTAGCGGTATACAACATTCAAGATTTAGTCATATGAATTTCTCGGACTACATGCCCCATTGTCTTTGAGACCTGCTGCAGAATAACGTCGCTCATGTGTAGTGTTCTTAGTGCATCTTCATAATTCAGGAAGATCCTCCAAGCATACCCTTTCTTTCTATTAAATTTGAGGTTACCAGTTTACATTTTGGAAGATATACCTCGGAGTCTGGAATTTCTGGCTGCAGCTAGGTTTCTGTCACACAACTCAACAGCTGCTTGCGAAGCGAGCACCGATCGATAACCTCTTAACGTTAGTATAGAGGCCGTCCTGCGCATGAACAGGGAAAACAACATCACGTTCGGTAGAATGTAATGGGATGCTTGTGCAGAAAGATAGGGCTTGCAGAGCCAATCCATTCCCCCCTGTCAAAGTTGGCCAGTTGTTGGTGGTAAGTGCCGCACATTCGTGGAACTTTTCGGTTCTCGACTGAGAGAAAACCGCGCGCAGATGAGATTGGGAATAGAGTTACCCGCTGTCCTGGGGTGGCCAGTCCCTTTGGTATCCGATATAAGAAGGAAGGCCACGTGTTTAGTACCGGAAGCTGTGGAAGATACCACACACGCTTGCTTATGTAAAATTGGTTCAGAGTAACCTGGATTGAGTCCTTGGAGGAGGAAGGGGCGAAAAAGCTGAATCACCCATGATACCATGACTGACGGTCCGGGTTGGCCTACCTTGTTGAACAAGAGTACAACAGATCAGTGTCGTCTTGGAAGCCCACCAAATTGTCCCCTTCATGGTTTTTGCGGATATATATGGAAGATTACCCTGCAGTTGGGGCTTTAGTTGTTGTCGCTTTTATGTAGACGCTTCAACGACCGGGGTGGATTGCATCTCGCTGTGACCTTACAAAAGCCGGTTCTGAGCAGCAGCTAGGAGTGCTGGATGAGCTCCCCTAACAAAATATGATTCTTCAAGTATATGTTCAGAAATCTGTGCTGATCTGGCCTGCTAACCTGTGAGAGGAGGCAAAGCGCTCCACTTCCGTGCACTCTTTTGCTCGCAGGGTTCTGCATGTGCACGATCATTGTGCAAGGTCAGCTTCTTTCTCGGTCTGCTAGGCCGAGCACTGTTTTCGGGATCATTCAATGCGGTCAGATACCTCGTTCTCGGGTTGGACCCGTGCACTGCTGAGGTGTGCATACATTTACTCATTGATTATTGGGCGTTACCGGTGCGTGGGATACTGGGCGTAGAGGATGGGGATAATGAAAAAGTATTAACCTAGCATTAAGGTCAGCTGTACATCTTTCCCTATTTCTAGAGAGCACGGAGCGTCTTTTAACGTTAACATTCTGGCGGGCCCCCTTCCGATTGTCCTTAGGGAAATAATCGGATCCACAATGTTGAAAGCACAGACCGGATGCTCTAGAGTGGCTGACACTGTAACTCCGGGAGTAACACTGATATTACTCGCAGAGGCGGCCAGCCATGTGGGAACCTTCGTCTGGGCACTTGTTTCTACTGGTTTCCATTTTCGTACGGCTGATGTTGCGGGAATTTATTTTGGAAACCTCATGCTACACAGTTCATTAGGTACAAGTTTAGGAAAATTTTCCAGTCAGGGGATTCTTCAGGGTGCGTTTCTCTGTCTGTGACAGGAGAAGTTCTGCAATTATGACTTAAACCAGAAGTGGACTGGAGGGTCGTTCCGAAGGGAAAACGGTCATTTTGGCGCAAATCCCCCTTTTGTAAATGTTTTTCTAAGTGTTGAAATCGAAATTTCAGGCAAAGTGCCTAAACTTCATCAATTATGAATAGGCAGTGTTATTGGGAAAGTTTGAACATATCTAATAGGTACCAAAAGTACTAGTTCGGTTGGGAAAACTTTTTCACCAGTTTCGTGACAACCATCCACCACTGACGTTAACTTACTTTTTCAAGTCTTACAAATGCTTTTATTACAATCGTCGAGATGAAATAGGTCATCCCGTAACCTGAAAGTGTTTAATTTTACGGCGTTTTGAAGGTGTCATCGAAATGGAAATATACGACAACGAAATGTGGACATTGTATCTCACAAAGAATACTAACATATTTGATAGTAAAACATCTATGACAACGTTTTCAAGCTCCTCGTCTATACGATACTTATATTACTCCTACTATTTGCGGGAGTCCAGTTAGATACTAATCGACGAAACATTGTTCCTAGAAGCGGTTGAAAATGACACCGGTGTGGTTGTCTTCGGCGTATATGGAACGGCATAAGAAGGGTATTCTGTTCCGCTTCACCATCGAGAATCTTCAGAGGTTAATCCTGTTCACTTCACAGCATTGCTTCCAACTGGATTGAGGTCACGTGGCGTTCATTCAAACCAGTATACGGAGACAGATAAACTCAAGCTGCCAACTGATCACTGGAAGGTTTGTCTTTCAGCCAGTTGTTACTTGATGGTTAGGGTGCCAGTTGTCTACGGCGGTGCCAAAAGCATTCTAATCAACGTGACAACCGACGAACTTGATGATGGTGGATATCATGAACCCCCAACGCTTCAAATACACGTTTCTCATCAATTCCTGCACGTATTCGTTTCCTATGTTGTTAATGGTAAGTCATTTGAAAAGAAATAGCAGCAAATGTGATACCATTCTTCTCAACTTCAAGTTTCCCATTAACACTACCTATTCATAGTTGATGAACCTCAGGTACTTTGCCTGAAATTTTGATCTTAACATTTCGAAAGATATTCACAAAAGAAGGACTTGCACCAAAATGACCGTTTTCCCTTCGGAACGACCTTCAAGCCCAATTCCGACGAAAGCCCCAACTGCCGATGTTCATTCGAATTTTTCACAGGTCCTACAGCAGCAAGTTTGTCTTTACGCTTTAGGCGCCTTCAGAGGGGCGCACAGCCTCGGGGTTGCTCCGCTGTCCCATACTTTATGTAAGAAGATGTTGCGGAATTCACAGCTTAGTCCCTTACTGGGTGAGCAGGGATTATAGTACCAACAATAAGGATAAAACGAACGGATAAACTGACGAAAAATGTAACCAATTCGAAATGGCGCTTGATAGCTTGAATAAGCTGGCCATCGACAACAGTTGCAAGATAATAACACTGACCTGAATTATGTCGAACAAAATACACTAAACAGTATCAGAAGCTATTCTAAACCATTGCCAACTTACACTTTACTGCTTAAAAAACAACATACGGCCTAGCACTAATTTTGAAAATTAAGATAAGTGTTTCTGGCACCGTTCTTCGTTCATTGGTGTTCATAACAGCTGATCGCTTTCATTTCCAATAGGATTCCGCCATCACAGCGGGCTAGGAGGTTCCTTCGTCAATTCGCAGCAAGAATCCAGAACAGTAATAACTACAAAAGCGCTGATGGTCATTTTGCAGCAACTCCAGCGATTTCAGCGGTTGATACATGGGCTCGGAGTTAGAGTCCTAAGGCACCAGATCCAGTTAGTCGGTGTCGTTTTTTGGCGAGCGGGCATCTGTTGACCTGACAAGCATTCATTGCAGATGGCAGACTGCAGCTAATACCAAGAACAAGGCAAGGTCACTAGTATGGTTTGTGTAAAGTAGAGGTTAAAAATACTTTGGAACGATCTGCAGAGGTGTAACTGACAAACTCGGGAGGAAGGCTGTTTCATTGCTTAATAAGTTAATAAGAAAAGAACCATTGCTGGACAAGCATCCGAGAATGGAGCTCGGAAAACCTCCTTTTACGTCCTCGTCAGCATTTATTGTTCGCTGCGCTTGTAAGCTGTTCTACTAGATTAACTTCAAATAGAAGCGTATGAGAACTAAACCACTGCAGATTCTTCGAAACCCAAGTTTAAACGTATCACGAATTTCAAGGTGAAATTGATACACATTTCTGGGGCCTGTGACTAATTTGATTACCGTACAGTGGACGTGCTAAACAGCGGGTACGCCTTCTTTCAAGCCAGTATACGAGTCCTGATCGGCATATTCGAGTGGCGCTCCTATATAAACTCTGTTAGGTATTTAGAACGCATTTTTGCCTATGCGCGTAAACGTGTGTTTCATCATTCTAAATCAGTAAACAAAACGGGGACAACCCGGAGTTCTCCTGAATCTGACCATGAGTACTACTAGAGTCGACGGTGACAGAAAGACAGTCAGTCAGAAACTCGCGAAACCAATTCCACCGGCCTAGAATGATTTGCACCTGATTAGACATTCTACATTGCTCGCAGCCTCATCAATTGAAGTAGGTCAATCTCGTTAACAAGCCGACTGTCTCATGTAATCAGCCACGATCAAAGTGATTGTTTGGCTGCGGCATACGAACAACGTAGTTCATATTTTCACACCTGTCGACTGGGACGGAGTGAACAGGAAACGTTTAAAATGAACCAGCAATCCACAGTCAAACGCGAAGTCGTCCGAGGTGTTAAAATGAACAACTTGGTAACTAGAACGTGTGTTCTTCCACGTTGTATTTCAAAGTTGAATCAATCCGTGACAAAAACCTTGCAACAAACCGAGTTTCAAGAGTACATAAAAAACGAAATACCTCAACAAACATGTTAGGGATAAGGGTAAATCCTCAAAACACATTTAAACGGAACATACGATTGTTTCAGAGAATGAAGGATTCATCCATGGATACATCTTGTGTGACGTAACCAATTCAGTTGAACTTGCGTATATTCGACCCCTTGCAAAATCCAGGTTTTGTGAATGCACTAGAAATAGAACGTATCTTGTGATCATCGAATCATGTTTTCACTGCCACCTCGTGGCGACTGGCAGTGAATAAGCGTGACGACATCAAGATGCTTGAATGGTTTATCTGGCCAACTTTCGTGTTGTCTGCTGTGATGAACTCGCTGTGAATCACGAAGGCGTTGCCAAAATGTTCACCGAACGACGTGTACGCACACTCACTGTCATTTGGTGGGAAGCTTCATTCGTCCGAATGGTGCTCCAATAAGTCAGGATCAACCTCTAGCTCACTGGCCATTGGGACCCAACCGCGTTTGGGCAGCGCGTAGAAAACGTTAACCATCGAAATGAGAACGGGAGTTGGCCAAAAGTTCCACGATACAACTCGGTAAGCAATAAATGATGAAACAACCAGCAAAATACCTCAAATCTAACGATAAGTGTCCGTAGTAAAATGTGCTGGAAGTTACAAACTGGTTGCTTAAAGTTGAGTAAACAATAGGGAATGAATGTTGAAAGTAACCTCATAAGTCTCTTTAGAAATGCTCACAGAACATAAAGGTTCGCCCCCGGTGGAACACGTCAAATAAAATCAAATAGTTTGCACAGTGATGTTCTCGCGAGTAAAACAATATGTACATGTCAGTAATTACGGTAAAGCTGAATATTCGAGAGAACGTTATATACGAAAGGGCCAAACGAAAAAATCCGACATCATAAACGTCTGGGGGAATTTTTAGACAAGTCAGGCGACCATGAGATACATTGGGATAAGTGGCTTTCCACATTCGTAAGCCATCGACGTATACGAATGCGTTGCTGGATATATTGCCGGGAAGTTCGTTGACGTAGGTGAGACATAAAATATGCCATGCACTGACGCTCGAGAGAGCTTCACAGAAACGGGGACGGGGACGAAAATTCCGCTTCGGTTTTAAATCTAAAGTGTCTACTACCTCGAAAAGAGACAGGTCAGTAAACAGCCTGTTCGTGAACACTACAAGCTTCCAGTTTATGTCCCGATGAGGGCCACGTCGGAAGCCTTGAATAAATAAGGTGATGTAACATCTGGGATTAGGCCATTGTCTTTTGCCTAAAACAGACTGTCCAGGGAGTTCAGAGTATTTATCATGCCTGACCAGTTAGGAGAGAAGCCAAGCTAGATGAGAGAAAAAGATTGTTGGATAAAAAGTGCCCGAGGATGATGGGCTCTAATAAGCGCCTCATTAACCTCCACAGAATACACATAAGGCATAATGGCCGATAACTAGTCAGGCAGTGCTAATCAATCACTTCGAAGATGGGAACGACCGTCGAGTCCTCCCATACACAACGAAGAATGCCAGCCCAGAATGCCTGCCGGAATAGCTTACAAGATGCTTTCGCAAGATTAGTAGCTACTACTCCGGGCTCTCCAAAATAGATCTTGTCAAGGCCCATTGTATTATATGAATTATCTTTGTATGGTCCCCAGCATCTAGTACGGTGGTATGGTAATGTGCCAGATCGGTGCTGCAACACTGTAGACTGACGAATAGTACGCCTTGAATAAATCGGCCACAAATGTGGGGTCAGATGAAGTATTTCTGCCGCGAGCCGAAGGCTTATCTTTCCCCACTCGATGCATGTACTCAGATAAGAAGTTTTCTTCGCGCGAGCTTATAGGAGGGTTTATTTTTGTAAGAGTTTGGCTTGTTTGCGGATTTACCACCTGCACCTATTTCAAGCAATGTGGAAAGCACGCAGGTTTCCATAAGCTTATGGTTAGTGAATAGCTGAGAACGGCCAACAAGGAGACTACTCATTCTGTGCCGGAGGGGTGAGTGGTTGAAGAAAATACACAATTTGTGGAGTGTGAATAAATGGTCCGCTTTCTGGATTGCGAGTTAGAACGTTCTGATCTACAGAATACTATAGAAGGGGGAGAAAGATCGGATAACTACTCAGACCATCGAAACCAGACCAATTGAAATTTTGAAGTATAAACGAGCGGAGAGTGATTGCTGCTTGCAAGTTGTAGCTTGATGATCACTCTGCCAGATAGTCCTAAATAGTGATGACTAGAATCTTGAGAAAAGGGACCTGACCAGAAAAATGTTGCGTCGGAGCACTGGAAAAGTGTAACTAAGCTCTACGTCGTATCACTATCAATGTGGAAGTCGAGAATCTGCTCTCACAGCCCCGCGGAGACACGGATACCTAGTTTGTCTTGGGTCCACACTGAGTAGAAGAGAGAAACGCTGTAATCTTAGGAAGTTTCTCGGGCCTACGATAAGTGCACCGTCATCGGAATTGTTGGGTGAGGAAGGAGGATAAATGTTCCCACTTGGATCTAACTTCGGTCACGCGATGCTAGTCCAAGTCAGAGAAGGTATCTCCTATTAAAAGCACGAAATCCTCGGATACTTGTCTCAAGCAGAATAATGGAGCGGGACAACACATTTTTAGCATTTCTGACATCGGAGAGTTTATTAAAACTAATTTCAGTACTCATTTACAAAACTTCTGAGGTCTCATAAAACCCTTGACTAGGTTTTGAAAGAAATCCGCAGAAGTAAAAAATGGTTGCTTTTTCTCAAATACATTGAACGTCATCCACAATTGATCGCAACTGTCGCATTCTCATAGACGTTCCAATCGGCCTCTTTCAAAAAGTGGCACGGGGTTCAAGTGCCTCTATCCTTAAGGCTCGTCATTTGTGCATATCCTTGCCTCGGTCGGGATTGGAACCCTGGCCACACTACCATGAGGCAACCGTGCTGATTACTGCGCAACTGACTTCACATTGGACACGACCGAATTACTATATGTAAACGCTCAATCACTTTCTCGTGTTAGTAATTATCAGGTTGCCCAATCGCCTCGAAAGAAGACAAAGCAACTGTTCTGTTAATTCTAGTCGATAACCCCTCGACTGAGACTTCCCTGCAAGCTGAGACAACAGAAGCCATTAATTTTTTGAGCGGTTTGATACATTATTATTCACTAGGCACGTCCGCATAATCCGCTGGCAAACCTGACCACCAGAACGGTCAACTTCTATTAATCAACGACACAACTTCTTAGCGTCCACGGGGAATCTAAGCAGAAAAAGGAATAACATGAACAATTAGATGAGAGCGAAAGTTGCGATGATAAGTAAGAAGCAGCAGATCTCCGTGAATGCTTGAGATAGAGCAAGTGTGATACGTAAGAATCATATAATGTTCTTTCTAAGCACTCCAACGGCGTTACAGTCATTTCTCCGTTCATGTAGAGTAACTTGAATATGCACTTTTGAGCCTGTGCAAAATTCGAACATGAACTATACTAATATAAGTTTTATGGGTGTGTTTGGGAAAGTGTGTAGCGGTCATGAACAGTAACTTAATAGCTTAAGTAAATGCAACTGTGCAAAACTAGGCTATTGCTGAAAACAAAACGAACAAATGAAACAGAGTAATTACCAGGTTACGGCAGATTACAATACTCAAATTATATGACTCATAGAGGGTATTCAAAAGAGTTCAAGTTGACCACCACAATGTTCCAAACTACCAATGTAGTATACCAAGTTAGGGTTGGCAACTGAAGCGCGATCAGAGGTGCGATGATGTTCGTAGTACGGCGGAGCTAAAAGATTGGGTGAATGATCCGTGCATCGTCCTCCAACGACTGCGCAACGGAGGGAAGAGCAAACCGGTGTGCACAAACTTTTATTATATTGCAACGTCTCTTCATCAATCCAAACAACATGTAAAAGTGATGCAAAATGTTTTGTACACAAGTGAAACATCGTTTTTGATAAAAAGAACTCTACGAGCGAAAGTAATCTCACGGTCTGAAAGTAATCTTTATGTTTTACACCAAAATGTACACATGGTAATTTCATCCATAATCTTAAGTACAAACAAGAACGTCCAATGCACTGTACACCTGCCTCGCGGGAAACGACGGCACAGCCACTAAAAAATGGTTTGAATTTCAGATGTGTTTAAACAACCAACAGTAGACTTTATAGAAACAACGGTACACTGCCAAATTCAAAGCTATCTGTCCATTGGTAATGTTATAATGAATTAGTGGGATACGCATTTCCAACAGGTTGTTAACGGCCAGCCGAAATCAGCAGGATACCAACATTTACCGGCACTTCCCGGCTAACTGTCGGCCAATCAGCCTCACTAGTATTCCGTGCAAGATAATGGAGCGCTTATTAGAGCGTGCCATTCCTAGCCACATCTTATCGAACCATCTTTTTCCTCCACCTAGCACGGCTTCCTTTCTAATCGGTCATGCGTAACCAATATGCTTATTTTCATGGACATTTTGACGGAGGCTAGAGACAATGGTTCCATCTCAGATGTCATCTTCTTCGACTTTGCCAAAGCCTTCGACCGTGTCCCATACGACCCCCTGAAACACAAACTGGAAGTCTATGGTATTCAAGGAGAGGTTCATCGCTGGATTCTTTCGTTCCTTGATAACAGAACGTTGAAAGTTAGAACCGGATCAGACCTCTCATCTACCTCTTTCATTTGTGAGGGGGTTACTCAGGGGTCAGTGCTAGGTCCTCTATTGTTTCTGATCTATATCAATGACCCTCCGGGGAATATTTCCAGCAACGCCCCCCTATATGCAGACTACCTGAAAATCTGGAATGCCACTGATCCCAGTGCACTGCAGATTGGTCTTGACGCGATTAAGCGTTGGTCGGATGATTGGAGTCTCCTGCTAAATGAAAATAACTGCGCATATATGTCATTCGG